>OY365820.1:15540872-15785872 GCA_959347315.1 Bimastos eiseni
GTCGCTCTGTAGACGAAGCTTAAGAGGACATCCAGTAGAGGCGAATAATGGAAGAGGTACTCCTTGAATATTTTACTTGAACATCTACGCTCTATCAATCATTCATTCCATACATCCGTCTATCCGTGCTTCATCAATACAGAATATCATCCACCAATCTATGCTCCATTAATTCTTCATTCCATCTATTCTATTCTATTCTATTTACGGATTTATAAAGCGCCTCTCACAGTACAGCCTAATCAGAGGCGCTCCCAGTGCAAAAAAACCCTAGAGAAAAGAAAAGTCCTGAGAGAACGAGCAGAAACAGTTGCGCTACTAGATAAGATTGCAACACAAGTCACAGCAGGAAGACTGTTCCATAGCAAAGGGCCAACAGAGGCATAGGCACGATGCTGAGCTGTGACAGTTTTAGACCGAGGAGTACAGATGAACCATCCATATTTTATTCTAACCTTCCGTACGTTCCATCTACCTTCCATTCTCCTGTCATTCCATCGTTCCATAAACCCGACCTTCAAGTACGCCATCGATCTTTCAATCCACCAATCCATATACACTAAATTCATCCCTCATTCCATGTTCCATTTACGTTTTATTAAAATCTCCCCATAAATCCGTCCGTCTATGCTATATACCTTGTTCATTGCTCGTTCCATCCATTCATCCGTACGTTCTATCCAGTCGTCATTACGTCCGTTCATCTCTTCACTCCATACATCCATGACTCCATCTATCTATAAATTTTCCATCCATCCTTTCACAAATCCGCCCATCTATTCTCCATCTGTTCTCTGTTCTTTCCGTTCATCTCACCCTCCTTTCATCTCACCCTCCTTTCATCTCACCCTCCGTTCATCTCACCCTCTTTTCATCTCACCTTCATCTAACCCTCCTTTCATCTCACCCCCTTTTCATCTCACCTTCCTTTCATCTCACCCTCCGTTCATCTCACCCTCTTTTCATCTCACCTTCATCTAACCCTCCTTTCATCTCACCCCCTTTTTATCTCATCTTCCTTTCATCTAACCCTCCGTTCATCTCACCCCCTTTTCATCTCACCTTCCTTTCATCTAACCCTCCTTTCATCTCACCCCCTTTTCATCTCACCTTCCTTTCATCTCACCCTCCGTTCATCTCACCCTCTTTTCATCTCACCTTCATCTAACCCTCCTTTCATCTCACCCCCTTTTTATCTCACCTTCCTTTCATCTCACCCTCCGTTCATCTCACCCTCTTTTCATCTCACCTTCATCTAACCCTCCTTTCATCTCACCCCCTTTTTATCTCACCTTCCTTTCATCTCACCCTCCGTTCATCTCACCCTCTTTTCATCTCACCTTCATCTAACCCTCCTTTCATCTCACCCCCTTTTTATCTCACCTTCCTTTCATCTCACCCTCCGTTCATCTCACCCTCTTTTCATCTCACCTTCATCTAACCCTCCTTTCATCTCACCCCCTTTTTATCTCACCTTCCTTTCATCTCAACCTCCTGTCATCTCACCCTCCTTTCATCTCGCCCTCCCTTCATCACGTAGTAATTGATTAACTCATTTCGTCGTTTTTTCATCAAGAAACCCTAATCCAGAAATCCAAATTATTTCCATTTCCGTCTCCCATAATTCGTACCTGCCTCCTTCCCTGCCCCATCTCCATCCATTCCCGCCAGCGTTCCACCTCATTCTTCCACCTGCCCAGACCAGCCTTCCGGCTTAATTTTCGAGAGTGACCGTTCCGCAAAATTGCAATTTACGACGGAATTCTCGTAGACCTGTTACGCCCCGTAAATAACGAATCAGCCACGACATTGGATCGGGCATGGGGCAACGGGGCGCCAGGACTTCCCTCGCTTGCTATCCATAGAACTGTAAACGTCTGTATTAGCCTGAGCTCAATCCTGATGCCCGGATTATCACTGATTTGCCATAGGAGCCAGAAACGAAACACGCTTCACCTCAATAGACGTATACACCATACGTATACACCTGCCTCTTTCCCTGTCTCTTTCCCTGTCTCTTTCCCTGTCTCTTTCCCTGTCTCTTTCCCTGTCTCTTTCCCTGTCTCTTTCCCTGTCTCTTTCCCTGTCTCTTTCCCTGTCTCTTTCCCTGCCTCTCCCCTCGCCTTCCAACCAACCATGGAACTGTCAACGTCTAGTATTAGCCTGAGCCCAATCCTGATGCCCGGATTAGCATCGATTTGCCAGAGGAGCCAGAGACGAACTATACGCTTCACCTCAGTAGACGTATACACCATACGCCACTACATCTAAATCGAGGTTTATCTACACACAAGTGTTTATTGTAGTGTTACTCGAGAGTGTGTGTGTGAGCCACACAAAAGGCGCTACAATCACTAATTTCATTCGTTTATTCTTTAATATTGTGTACGTACGTCGTACATGCATACTAGTTGCTAGTTATTTCTCGATGCGTATCGCAGCGTGTACGAGAATTTATCAAGCGCCATTTACAGTATACTATCTATTCAGAAGCGCACTTTGAAAAAGTAATTACAGTTGCACTGAATTGATGAGTGCTGGATATACGAGTGAATAAATTCATTAGTAATGCTTGAATATGTGACTGGCTGACAATGACAGACTAGCATGGCATTAGCAGAGAGAGAGAGACAGACAGACAGACAGAGACAGAGAGAGAGTGAGAGAGAGATAGAAAGAGAGAGAGAGAAACAGACAGACAGAGATAGACAGAGGCAGAGACAGAGACAGACAGACAGAGACAGAGAGACATAGTGAAAGCGAAAGAGAAAGAGAGAAAGAGAGAGACAAACAAACAGAGACAGAGAGACAGAGAGAGATGGTACTTGGACGAGGTCGAAAAGGTTAAACATAGGTAGCCAAAAGATGGACACGGCTGAATTAGGGAAGGCTCTAATGATAATCCATGCCCTCTGCGTCTCAATCACCGGTAAATCTATCAGCGACATGACACGAGACCGCGACAGAGAGATAATGGAAAAAGCAAGAAGTAATAGAAAACAGAAAGATACGAACAAATGGAAAGCTAGACAATCTGACTAGCGTATGAACTAACACAGATTCAGAAATTTAAAGGGAGCGAGAAAGAGAGAGAGACAGACAGACAGAGACACAGAGAGAGAGAGTAAGAGAGACAGACAGAGAGAGAGCGAGAGAGAGAGAGAAAGAGAGAGAGATAGAGATAGAAAGAGAGAGAAAGAGAAAACTACAGTTGGAAATTGAGAGAACTAGAGAACGAAAGAGAGACGTATACCAAGAATGAGGAAGAGAGAAGAACAGAGAGAACTATAGCTAGAGCTAGATAAATTGAGCCAGAATGACACAGAGATGCACAGAAACAAAGGCGCAGAGAAACAGCGAAAGTGACAGAGAGCGAGAGGTAGGGGAGGAAAGACGTGTCCGATAGAAATGAAGGTGAGAACAGAAGGATCGTCATGATCTCTTGACAGCCTATCCTACAGCTGAATACCGAAGGCAGTCGTTTCAATTCAGAACTTATCCCCATCAAGTGCATCTTCGCTATCCATCGCTCCATTCGTCCCTCCCCCAGTCTCTACCCATCCATCCACCCATTCGTTGTTCGTCTGATTGGATCCCCGTCGTAATCGGACAGCTATCCTCAAGCAGTAAGCCGTGGCTGGTCACCCGATAAGACGCGATCATAGTTTGGATGAGGTAGCAAGTGGAAGCAGCTGCCTCAGAGGATGGCAGCAGGTCAAGTGACACAAAGATGCAAGAACAGAAAGAGGACGTAGACAACGGACGCCAATCAGCGACTTCAAACCCCGAAGATGCTATTGATGCTGCTGATGATAACCGTTGGGTCCTGCAGCTGGAGGCCAAGAAGAGCAGAACAAAGATGAGAGCCCTTTGATTGTTAAGTCTGGACACTCGTCATCATCATCAACCAATCATCGTCACTTCGTCCATCTCATTTGTCAGCTCATTAACCAACCCATCGAGCCCAGTGCCCATCTCGGCGAGTCCCTTCTACTGCTGATCTGGAGAATCGAATTGCCATTTGGAAAGTGATTCCGCCAATCCATTAGCATATTATATAATCAAAGAGCCAAGCCAACTTTTGCCGGTTATGTGTAATCAGCAATCGTAAGCTCGAGGCTCCGTAGGAGCCACGGGTAAATGCACAAGCTTATTTACGAGCGCTATATTGTTCTATAAATGAGTGTATACATGCACAGCCGACGATGCTTATTAATAGCCCATAAATTCAAATCTCTTCTGCACATCGTAGCCTGACTAGGGTTAACTAACCTGTTTCACACGGATCACTGTGCTTCCTGGAAACTAACTACTTGAAACGCAAAGCAATTGAAAATTTTGTCTGTATTGATTGGGCATTGTAAGTGATACAATAGTCAGATAGTCGTCAGCGTGATTCGATGACGGCTTTGTGCTGAGCTACTGGCAAGCCCACACGAACGCCGAACGCACTATCGCTTTGATAGTTCTAGCAGAAAGTTGTCATGTGGAGAGAATTTATTACAGATTTTGTTCTGTATTAAAAATTATCTAATAATTCAAATTTTCGTATGACTTCAAATTGACAAACTGCAGTATGTCGTAAATATAGTATGAATGAATGACGAAAAGTTATTGCAGGAATCGAATTCAACTGTTGGCAGCTATGCAAGGCGTCCATTACGTTGGACAACTAATTTAACCAATTACGAAAGAAGGACTAGTCAATCTCACGGGTGAATACGAGAATAGAACTAGGTTCCTCAGCTCTGCACGCCATAGTCTTATCCAGTACGTAACATCCCCAACTGTTCCAATAGCTCGTTTCTTGTTACTGCATCTACTCGCTGTGGCACAAGAATGCAAACAAGTAGCTAGTTTGGTCCTTCGTTATGAAATAGACAGCCAAGCAACCTACGAATTGGCTATTCATTTACCTCTATTTGCTATTTGAGCAAATGTGGCACAGTGGCCAATCGGTTAGAGCGGTCAACCCGTAACGTTCAGTGTATGCTGAGCGCGCGGGCTCGAGCCTCGTCCGGGGCGTCAGTCACTGTGTAGGGACCTTGAAAATTCCGTCGCGCACCATTGCTCTGCAGTACAACTGCAATTGCGCCGTCGAGGCGTGTGTATGCACTTCTAAGCAAAAGATGTTGGAAGAAGGGCGGTATCAAATTTCGGTAATAATAATATTAATAATAATAATAGGAACCTCTCGAACAAAAATTTTTATGAAGAGACGTTTAGACAGATTATTGCCTCTGTTTTGCGATGGTTCGTTATTAGCAAGTTTCCGACCGCTTCTCCATTTAAATCTTTCGCACATTCCTTCTGTCTATTAGATCCAGTTATTCGGACAACCTATTGCGTTTTTCCAATTGAAAGCATTGTAGGAGTAGGCAGACAGGCGCCAAACAGTCTGGGTAAATGTCTCTCGATGGACCACGAGGAGCAGTTAACCTCTTCCTCTTCAAATCGCTTCCTGTCTAATCGGCAACGGACTGTTCTGCACCTCCGACTCTTTGCCAAGTATCATTGACTATATCAGTCTTCCGGTCAATTGATTACTTCCTATCCTGTTTAGGTCAGTCTGTCTGAGTAACTCTTCTTATATGCTTGGTTCTTCTACGTATATCTGTTTCTCTGTCTAACTGTCCATGTCCTTTCTCTTCGCCTCGCTGCGTTTCATTCGCCATCTCTCAATAGTCAATATGCTGCCTCTTGGTTTTACATCACAAGATGGAGAACTTTTTTTGACCAATGTTCCAAAAGGAACGGGAGGAACTAAGTCTAAGTAAGTGGTTTCACATCGAAGCAAGTAGTTTCTCAATGTAAATACTTCTGCCTCAAATGGGCTTAATACGCATTGCATATAATTATAAGTCTTCACATTAGTTACGTTCCGAGAACGAGAAAAACTCGACAGACAAACTATGCTAAATATTCAATACCAAATATCTCAATTTTGCTTCTACCTGAAGCAAATTTAAACGGTAAACCATTACTCTCCTATTCCTCTCTTCTGTTTGCTATGGGCTCTCTGTTCTCTCTCTGTGTCACTCTGTTCTCTCTCCCTGTCTCTCTTTGTCTCTCTCTGTCTCTCTTTCTGTCTCTCTCTCTGTTTCTCTGTATCTGTCTTCTTTCACACTCTCTTTTCTCTCGCTCTGTCTCTGTCTCTCTCTGTCTCTCTCTGTCTCTCTCTCTCTCTCTTTCGCTGTCTCTGTCTTACACACACACACTCATTCTCTCTCTCTCTCTCTCTCTCTCTCTCTCTCTCTCTCTCTCTTCTACCCGCCCTCTTTGGTCGAGGCTAACAACCTCTTGCTCTCCCCCTTTTTCAGGCAATGCCCAATCGCCCACTGGGCATTGCAGAAAACCTGTCAACGCTCGAATCCGACGGAACCAGAGAGAGGGCGCAGAAGTTGCTGTCAGACTCTCCCAAACGGCAGACATGCGCATTCAAAACGCGAAGGATTATTTATCATTTAAAAGCGTTTCTGTCATTGAATGCATTGAGAGAGGGAAAACAGATTCAACAGTGGTTGATGGGAGAATGAATTAAAGCGGAAATGGACTGAACGCAGTTCGTGGTTCTTAGGTCTCCGATGATCGACTGTAGTTTGTGTTAGAATGAGGGAAATAAATTAACTGAGAAACGAATGGACGAATGATAGAGCGATGAAGGAAATGCAGATGAATGGCTTAACATTGAGCTACAGTAGAAGTCAATGAAGAAAAGACGGAGGGATAGCAGGAAAGTAGTGAGAAATTACAGAAGAGAAATGACCAGAGACTGTGATATGAGGAAAGAGGGAGCTGAGGAAATGAGGATTAAGGAAAGCAGTTAGGGATGAAAGCAGGAGGAAAGGAAGTGGAAAGACAGTTAGAAAAGGGAGCCAGTAAGAAGGGAAGAGAGAAAGGAAGGAACTATGGAAAACAATACCCTAGAAAAATGGAAAATGATGGAACGATGGATAATAAAAGACAATGGAAAAGAAGAAAGAAAGGGTAGAGTGATGGAAAATAAAAGGCGATAGAAAAAGAAAGAAAGAAAGGATAGAGCGATGGAAAACAACAGACAATAGGAAAAGAAGAAAGGATGGAATGATGGAAAATAAAATACAATAGAAGAAGAAGAAAGAAAGGATGGCACGATGGACAATAAAAGACAATAGAAGAAGAAGAAAAGTCCAGAACAAAAAAACCGATCAGACGCAAAGACATACACAGAGATAGGCAGACAGACAGACAGACAGACGGACGGACGGACGGCTTCGCACGCATCTTTGGATCTTGTTGCATAATCAGAGACAGATACACGCAGCGCTGTATTAAACGGTCAGAGAACAACTCGTGCATGGCATTCAATATGTTCCACTCTCATCCATCTGTCCGTCTGTCTGTCTGTGTATATGTCTCTACTGTCTGTCTGTCTGTCTGCGTGTGTGTATCTGTGTCTAATTCTGTCACTGACCCAGAGGACATTGAATGATGAACGGCCAAAGCCATTCAAAGGGAAACCAAAGGAGGCTGTATGGTATGCGATGTACTGTAAATATTATATTACATTCATGTAGCGCCTGCTTCTCAATACGGCGATCTGATACTTTAGACTCTGATCCCGGTTGACTGCTCATTCGAATGATCGGAAAAGTCCTCCACTAGTATGCACCCGCAATAGCAAACACGAAATAGTTCGCATCGAGTCTTAACAGGCGCAGAAAATGGCAGCCCAGCAACCAATGCAACTGGTACATTTATAGGATAAAGTTTCGCCAACGGTGTAACTACTTTGGAGGATGGCAGACGATGAGGGCGGAAGGAGAAACATCGAAGCTTCACGGTCTACGAAACTGAGCGAAAGAGGCAGTTGCCATGGATACCTGATGCCTCAGACAAGCGTAACACGTGAATTGCCTTTGACAGGTTTTGCTATAGTCCTTGGAGATCAAACACGAAAGATCGTGAAGAATCGCTAGAGAAACAAGAGCCACTCGACTAAATGCCTTCGAAGCAAATAATACGTCTATCCCTGCATTCCCTGCGTTGGTGTAATGTAATGCAATTTAATTCTTCGAAATTTTCTCAGTGCCCACAACAGTCACGTCAGAGAGACCAGCTTATTCAGCGGCACTACTTATTACTGTGATGTCTCCTGAGCGTTTGCTTCGCTATTTCTCCGCAGACAATGTACGTGGTGATGAATTGTGTTCATAAATCGTTCTGTGGTCATACAGTGTCACATTGTTGAATAGATAGGCTATGGATATACATGTATGGCGAAGACCGTTGAGTAATGATTAACACACCGTCGGGTGGAGCAGAGGAAGCGAGCTGGATTCCTGCTACCCGTAAGGTTGACTATTCCTTGTTTCTACAGGCCACGGGATTGATTGAATTAGATGTATAATGTAATGGGCGTCTTGCATGTCTTCCAACAGTTAAATTCAACTCCTACAATGAACTGTACCATACTTGCAATCATACTGGGGTTTGAAATTAAACGAAGATATCATCATCATCGTCGTCGTCGTCATCATCGCCATCTTCAGCATCATTTCCATCGCCATCGCCATCGCCATCATCACCAGCACCAGCACAGCACCTCCACCAATACAACCACCACCACCACCACCACCACCACCACCACCACCACCACCACCACCACCACCACCATCATCATCATCATCACCAGCAGCATCACAACAAGTGGCATTTGGATGCTTTCGTCTGGGTTCTGCCTTTGCTTCCATCTTTGTTGTTTTGCAGTATATTATCAGTTTTCAGTTTGATATCGAATGACAAGGGATACTATATATAGCGCAGCTATTCTTCTCGAACATAATAACTGCGATCCCTCATTCATTGCATAACTTCGTCCTCTGAATGCGTTGCTCGACTCCTGCTCTCGCTTAATGCAGAAAACACTGACGACAAACATGAGATGGATATCAAGTGGAAGGTGGAATCCATCGAAGAATAGATGAGTACCTAACATTATTTTCATACTCTTGAATTATACGATATTATCTGGAAACCTCTCTAGAATGGCCATCAGAACGAGAATCTTCAATTGATTATCAATCGATGATGATGATATCATCTTATGTCGTGATATTGATTTAAACCCATATATCTGGCAAATATCATCGGATCGATGACCTTTCGGCGATGACTTTTCGCGAGGATGGAAACGGCTGAGGGTCTGGTTTCACGACGGACCCTCCCCGACACCCTCTCTCTCCCTCCCTCTGACCATCACACACACAAACACACACACACACACGCGCGCGCACACACACACACACACACACACACACACGCTCTCTCTCTCTCTCTCTCTCTCTTTCTCTCTCTATCATTCTGACCATCACAGTCTCGTCTTTCTCTTCCTCTTTCTCTCATTCTGACCATCACGGTCCCTCTTTCTCTCTCTCTCTTTTTGATTCTCTCTCTCTCTCTCTCTCTCTCTTTCTGTTTCTCTCCCTCTCTCCATCTTCATGTAACCATTGCATTCCCTCTCTCAGTGACCCTTCTTCCCTGCCCCTCTCCCTCCCTCTGATCATCAAAATCCCTCTCTCTCTCTCTCTCTCTCTCTCTCTCTCTCTGTCTCTGTACCTCCCACTCTATCCCAATAACCACTGCAGTTCCTTTCTTCCTGACCCTAGTGCCAACCCGACAAGCAGGACCCACAAGAACCATATCCAGGAGGAAATGTTTATCCGATGACGGCCGAATACAGAATCGTAATGGCGTCATATTTTATGGTCGAGTCGAGCATTGGAAGCAGAACCATTAAGCGGAAAACGGTTTTTATGTCTCTAGTGAAATCCACCTGGACATGTGGGACGACTGCCTTACGAAGTTCCACAAGGACCGTGGCATGCTAAAGCAAAGCCAGTGACAATGAATCGGGTATTGGTCCATCAGTAGCAACAACAAATGCAGTAAGTCTGGGCTAAAGATTGAGGAGGAGGAAAAAAGGAAGAAGAATAGGAGGAAGAAAAAGAGGATGAAGAGGAGGAGGAGAAAGAAGAAGAAGAGGAGTAGGAAAAGGAAAAGGAGGAGGAGAAAAATAAGAAAGGAAGAAGAGGAGGAGGAAGAAAAAGGGAAGAAGAGGAGCAGGAAAAAAGAAGAGGACGAGAAGGAATGAATCATGACACAGTCCCGTTAAACAGCAGATTATCAACCAGAAGCAAATGAAGAAGTCTGAGACGGAACAAGGACAAGAAAATGACGCAAGACAGAAGATGTTTAAGGTTGAAAGAAAGAGATTTATAGGAAGGAGAAAATCACACCGTAGAAACAAAGGGAACGTACGATAGTAATGGAAGAAAGAAGGAGAGAAAGAGGGGGACATGGACATAAAAGATTTGAAGGAATAACTAAAGAAGGAGCGACAACTGTAAGATAAAGGGAGCAGGAGAAGAAAAGAGCCTCATGAACTAAATAATTATTAGAATGGTTACCATTATCGTAAATGTCGAACGTGCCTGGTCTTATGTATACAGTGAGATACCTTAAAATTGATAGGTTCCCGCATGTAACGAGAATAGACATTGGGTAATGTCTATGTTCAGGTAAAGAGAATTGCAGTAGTACAGTATAATTATGGACAAGGTATACACACCCTATAGGCCTACACACTTATGATTCGATTGTTTCTATATACATAAGAGTATGAATCGCTTATGAGAATCAATTCTTGTCATTAACTCAACTTTTCTACTACTTAGTCTATGTATGTGTACATTGTGTCTTAAATGTTTGGTTGAACACGCCGCGCGATTGCAGACGTCCATATTAAAGAAGATACTTACTTACTTACACACTATATTGATTATATATATATATATATTTCTCTTTACAATCCTATATATATACATTCATATATCATCATTTATATATATATATATATATATTTGTATATATATACAAAAATAGAGGTAGTATCGATTCTTGAACCTGTATAAGATGTAAATGTATTGAAATGAAATACAAGTGAGCTTTGTCTGCCAAAGATTTTCCCTGGCTCGTCTACAAGGCCAGATCAAAGACGAAGCCGAAACGCAGATGGAGGAGATCAAAGAGGCTGAGCTCAGCTGTTGGGAGACGATCGGAATACAGCCGTCCTGGGATGGCCGTGGAGTCCGCATCCGTTAAAGTCGTGTGGGTCAGTCGCCCCTCTTCCCTGATCTCGACCGCGGATGGGGTCGCTCCAGCATCGTAAATCGCCATTTCCAGGCGCTTTATGGGGCTTCTTAGGTTCGAAGCCTCGATAAAGAAACCACGGAAATGGTAGGTGGTAGCTGTCGTTTTACGACGCTCAGCGATAACAAAGATGATTCGCGTTGCCCTCCTCCTTCTTCCAGACATTGGACTGGCACCACCAGAAAAACGGCTGTGGTGGAATTGCCGTCGAAATGTGAGCACTAAATGACTCTTCCGTAGCTATCGATGGTAAGCACAGATATTTCGGATGCAATAACTAGCTTCCATCATTGCCTCAGTATTTAAGAGCATAGTCAACGAGTACAATTTCACAGTCATCGTGGAGCAATCGACGCCTAGAGGCGTAAACAACGTATCTTTTTCGTTGTCGACGATTCGGACTTAAGGCACGAGAGATGTAACAGCACAGAGACTGGGCTTTATCGGATATCATCGAAACGAAAAAGCACATATTGTTTGCAGGCCGCGAATACACCAAGTGCATATCATATGCTCTCGTGGTGTTGTGTATAGCGTTAATCCCCGTCTAAAGATTCATGGTTCTTAGTTTGTTAATACTTTTCGATTGTTTGACTGCAGCTGCACTTATACACAGTTTCTATTTGATTGTAGGGCTACAAGTATATCGCTCGATAGGAAAGACGGTGCGATGGATGGATGGATGTATGGACTTCTATCAGCCACTGTATCTGTCTTCACTTGTCTGTCTGTCTGTCTGTCTGTCTGTAAGCATGTGTCACATAGTTTCTATTTGATTGTAGAGCTATATCGCTCGATATGACGGGCTGTGGGATGGGTGAATGTACTGCTCTGTACGTCTATGAACTTCTATCACCCACTGTATCTGTCTTCATGTGTCTGTCTGTCTGTAAACATGTGCCCGATGTATTCTATGTACGTCTCTTTGTCTGCATGCGTGTATGCGTTCGTTTGTTCCTATCATTGGCCAAGCCATGGGTTTGTTTTGTGCCAATCGCTCAATGCGCTCACTCTGAGACGAAACATCTGTTCATCCGATTATCCCCGCCGCTTCCTCCTCCTCCTCTTTTCTCCTCCTCCTATAGCCTTCCCTTCTCCGTTTGTCTCTTCTTCCCATTCTGTTCTTACTCCTATTCCTCCTCTTTCTACTTCTCCCTTTTCGTCTGCCCTGTATTTCTTCTGTAGCCAGCAACCTGTCAGTCAAAAGCGTTTACACATCAATAATAAAGTTCAGATCATAAGCCCCACGGACAAACCCCGTACAATAGCCCTCGGACAACAATACTCGGACAAAATCCTCAGACAAAAGTTTCCGGACAAAAGTCCCCGGACAATAATCCCCGGACAAAGTCCTCGGACAAAAGTCCCGGACAAAAGTTCCCGGACTAAGCCCCGACCTTGCGTAGGACATGGCCACCTTCGGACAAACCCTATTTGTAGCCGTTTTTCTGGTTGTGCCAGTCCAAAGTATGGAAGAAGGAGGAGTGCGACGCAGATCATCTTTGTTGTCTAATGCCGTGTTCGCCTAATTGAGAAGTTGCTGTCAAGTCAGAGTGGAGGCTTAATGGATCTCCCAAAAAGCAGAAGGAAACACTGTTGAACTATTCTCATTCGTTAAGGTTGAATGTGGTGGTTGTACGACGAACTCTAAACTGTCCTCACAAGGCAAATGTGAGCAGCTTTTAGACCACCACGGTGAACAGCCATCGTATTCAACCTATAGGACTCCTATAGATTCACGCAGCATCCACATCCAAGACGCAACCTTAGAAGGAAACAAATAACGCTTGCAAATACAGGAGCAATTCATGGATGCACGAATTTGGTGGACCACAATCTACCCACAAACGAATGAGGACCCGAGAGAGCGTATCGATAGTCCAGCATGCTCGAGTCGGAGGTCAGCCTCTCAAGAAGCCGGCCAAGCGCAGCAACAATTAGATAATCGTTTGCTGCAGCTGTGTCAATATCCGGGAGATGGAAGAAAATTAATTGAAGATTTTGATTGTTTTTATTATTTTATTATTAGGTTTCGATAAATGATTCTCATCATTAATGAACGAACGAATGAATGAATATGAAAATTTGATATAGCGCCTCTTCAAGAAATCTACTCAGAGACGATCTCTACGCCAGCCAACATGATATTAATTGCCGTTTAAACGGTTTTTAAGACAATTAGCAAAACAGTGCCCAGTAAGCTAAAAGAAGCGTGGAACCAACCAACGGATTCCCGTCAAAAGCTGGTATACAGATGGCATGGATGTTCAGAGTCTCTGGGCCAAGCTGCGCTGAATTGGTTGAGCGACAACTGCCGAGACGTTATATTTAAATGTTACAGCCAATTTGCTTATCATAATTTGATTTCAATAATTGGGCAGTTGAATTAGGCCGCTGGGGGCTTATAAGTCCTAGCCTGGGTGTTGTCCGTGGGTTTAGTCCGGGGAATATAGTACATAGGAGCTTATGTCAATCTACCCAATAATCCGCTCCTTCATTCACCATTATAATAAACTATTATTCAGTTCAGCACCGAGAAGGAATACATACTCACCATCCTACCCCATCCATCAATCAATCCATTCATCGCTTCCAATCCCTCACCCTTCTTTCCGTCAACCAATGCATCCACCCATCCACCCTTCTCTCCATCCATCCATCCACTCAACGCCATTTCCGAAAACCCACTGTCATGAATTCCCGTTAACCAAACTCATTCAATATTTACTTACATCTAAACAGAGCGATGATCTAGCGATCCACGTGTGTTTGCAAAGTTTATATACATATACATGTATACTTTATAAATACGCATACATATATACTTTGTATATATACTTTTGTATATATGTATACGCATAAGTTCTTATCGATTTCTGTTTTGCAGATGCTTATATGTAAGTATTATAAACTGTATTATACAGTTGGTCACCAATGTAAATAGATACGACATATATATATATATACACGGCACGAGTGTTGTTCACATTATTATATATACACATTATTATATATTACATTATATTATATTACATATATGTATATGCAGTGCATAATATAATAAGCATACTATAGTGGTGCGCAATAGTCCAGTGGTCAACATGCCGAAGCGTCATTCATTCATTCATTCATTCATTCATCCATACATTCATTCAATCATTCATTCATTCATCTATGCATTAATTCACTCATTAATTCACTCATTCATTCATTCATTGAATTCATAGAGCGACCCTTCAAGAAACCTATTAAACAGATCTCCAGCGGGAGATTTTCACACACGGAGGGGCCAACAACTGAGAAATCTCGGGGTCATCTAGCAACAGTTACTGGCGTCGATTCGGCTAGTGACGCAAGCGTGGACAAGAACCACGACCTCATCATAAGAGAGACAGAGACAGAAAGACAGGCAGAGACAGAGAAAGAGACAGAGCCAGAGACAGAAACAGGCCAATCGGAGCTGACGAAGCTGATAGTAACATCTCAAAGTGAATAGGCTCACAAGTTGAGGGAGTCGAATTCCCGGTCAAGGGAACCACGTACCAAGGTAACGGACCGTATCTCAGGGCTAGACCTGAACAAGCTGGCCAAACCAATACCCCTTTGTTGCCGACGGCCATCCAGCCAAATTAACCGTGTTTTAGAAGGGTTTAAAAAGAGCTACAAGAAATAATCAATCGTCTGGATAAGATCGGAAGTGAGAAAGGTTTAATGATTAACGTGGATAAAATCAAGACCATGGCATTAAATGGTAAAACATGCAACATCGTTTTGAAAGAGAGCAGACTGGAGCAGGTGGATACGTTTCAATACTTAATCATTGATAACAGAAGATGCAGAGTGTAGCAGAGAGATAAGAGGAAGGATGGCAAGAGGACAAAGTGTTCAGATAGGGATGAAGAAAATATGGAGGAGTCGCAGCATAAAGTTAACCACCAAAGTGAGACTAATGAAAGCATTGGTATGGATGGTGGTTACATATGGCTGCGAAAGTTGGACCATCAAGAAAAGAGATGAAGAAAGAATTGAAGTTTTTGAGATGAAACGCATAAGACAGATTCTAAGGGTGTCGTGGACTCAAAAAAAACCCAGTGGGTATTGGAGAAAGCAGACACGGAACGATAGCTACTTAATCTGATAAAAAGGAGGAAATTAACATACTTTGGACATGTGATGAGAAAAGAGGGAAACTGTCTAGAAAAAGAAATCATGCAAGGCACTACACCGGGAGCAAGAAAACGAGGAAGACCAAAGACACGATTGATAGACAATGTGGAAAATGGTCCGGTAGACCACTTGACAACTTACTAAAGAAGACAAGAGACAGGAAGAGATGGAGTAGACTTGTCCATGAAGCGACCAACCCTCGGATCGAGGATGGTTAAAACAAGACAACACAATAGGAACATCTTAGAGACCATTCAAGACGATGGATCATTCACGGTCCAGGATGGATCATTCACGGTCCAGGATGGATCATTCACGGTCCAGGATGGATCATTCACGGTCCAGGATGGATCATTCACGGTCCAGGATGGATCATTCACGGTCATGCACATCTGGCGCACAGCACCCACTGCAGCCGATTGACGTGAATGGACATAGGTTTGCACATCGTCCGCAAGAAGCTACGTCAAATGTTGACGAATTGCGCATTCAAAACCAAAAACTAAAAAATATTGGAATTTAAAAGTAAACTGTGTGCCGAAAATAGTCACGTTGATCTAGAAAATCGCATTAAAATGCTTTGTAAATAATTCGCATCTCCCGAGCTTGTGAGACTTTCTTAGGACGAAAAGAAAAAATTCCGCACTAAACAAACAGGCGTAAGTGGTTGATTCAAACATAGTCATATGCATTTTTTTACAACGCCTATGCTTAGACTATGAATATTTATGGTCAAGTTATTTGCATAACTCAATGTGAACACATGTAATATGTGCGAAAACAACATATAGAAAGGGCCAGGAGAGAGCCGTATATGAAGCCGTTACTTTGTGATAGTGAGTATATAGATGGGGCCAGTTTAGATGAAATCGATGCATTTCTCTGTTATTCCGTTGAGGCGGTTTATCAAGTGTTTATGCTAAGCAAACAACTCACTGCATCGGTTGGTCACATCGCTAAACAGAGGAGATGCAATCATCATTATGGACGAATTTTGGCCATCCTCCCCTTGTCACACTTCGTCACAAAAGTCATAAACCCCTCAAATGTTACGGCGATGACTTTGAAACACAAAGTTCACTTGCCATCGTTTATATAATGCCCATCAATTTCGTGATTCTGACGTCTAGACAAGACTTTGCAACGGCGCAGGGTCAGTCCTGCGATGATACACTTGCCTCTTGTCCTTGACCCCGGATTCATATACTACCAGTTGAAGAACCCAAGGGGAATGAGCGCCTCCTCAAAGCGCTCTTCAAATACTGGATGTGCATTTTATTAGCCAAAGTGAGAGAGTCATGTTGGAACATCATGATTCATGCTTACGTTAAACTGCTTTACAATGCCCGATTTCTGAGGAGCGCCGTGTTTATCCTTCTATCACGAGCGCAGCGTTGTTCGGGTGGTCCCAAAAATCTCCGTCGTTGTCCTTGTTCAGGTTATCTATCGAAGGGCAAATCGATCTTCTGGTCACCGGTCGCACCCCTCCGACGGCTGTTCACTGATTGAGCCAGATGTGCATGCTATTTGCTACGGACTGTGTGGCTCGCGTCTTGCAAGCAAATGAACGCAAAAAGTACGCAGTTTATTTGGCTCTCTCTCTCTCTCTCTCTGTCACTCTCTGCCTCTCTATCTGTCTATGTCTACCTCTGTCTCTGTCGCGTCCTTGGTTCTCTTGTATTGAGACACGCAACATTGATTTTAACAGGAAGGCTTTTTTCAAGAACAAACGCCTAAAAGCAGGAACAGAATACTAACGTTTTTAACGCTTTAATGGCAATTACAAAACTGGAGAGATGGAAGAATGCAAAGCTTCATATTAAGATTACGCCTTTCTGTGGTAAAGGTGAACACTTCTTAAAATGTCCTCTTCTATCCATATAATCTTCCTTTATGCCCCTTTTCTCTCCAAATGTCATCCTTATTTTGTCCTCAATCACTTTCTCAGTATCCACTGTGGCTTGAATATTTTGCGTCATCGCTTGTGTACGATATGCCGGTGTAGGAGGCAAAATGAACTCCCGGGTAAATTAATTCGCGGAGTGCATTGTACGTAGGATATATTGACTCCGGAGTTTATCGATCATAATTCCTCCTAGGGCAAATTGAATAGCGAAGTTTATTCCTAGGCCTATATCGAAACGGAGAGTTAATTTTTCTTAGACAAATTAAATCGGGGAGTTAATTCTTGATCCGAGGGCAATTAGGAAGTTAATTCTTCCTATGATAAATTGAAACGGAGAGTTAATGCTCCCTAGGATACAGTGAAATAGGATTTTTGTACCTAGAGACCCTGAATTTTTTCCCTAGGGGGCCGAAATTCTTTGCCTAGCAGCCCTGAATTTCTTTGCCTAGCAGCCCGGAATATCTTTGCCTAGGAGCCCTGAATTTCTTTGTCTAGGGGCCTGTAATTTCTGTCAGAGGATCAGCTGCAGAACAGCTGAAAGAAGGTACACGATAGGACGATAGGCACAGATTAGCTGGAGATTTGCATGTTTACAATGTTCATATACTGGGACAGTTTTCTTTGCTCTTCTAGTTAGCATTTGCTGAGCTGTGACAAAACCTTCCAAGAGGTTCCAAGCCCAACCCTAACCTAAGCGCATTAATTGTTGACCTGGTAGGCCTACTAATTTCTGAAGCGCACCGTAATAAGTTCCCTTGTATGCTATCTGCCCAAGTGATCGAATCGACAGTGAAAGAGAAGCATAATACTCACAAATCAATTCCGCACGATAATTATTATGGGCCCAATACCTGATATTTTATTTTCCAAATCAGTTTAGGAAGAGTGCGCAATTGAAATTTATGAGTAAGTTAGATACTGGAATATAAGAAAGCAACAGTCGTCAACAATTGTGGCCAATGCACCACAGTCCAAGTCGGCAAAAGTCGATCATTTATTCGACTATAATGTATCGACAAGTCGATATCGAGGAGTTGATCGTCGGTCGAGCGAAGTCGATCGTTGCACTCGACTCAATCGATCGAAGGGTTATATAGCTCATGAATCTCTTGTTCTCACCCTCCATGTCTATCCTTTTGTAGTCTGTTCAGTATTACCCCCTCTCGTTATATCTCTACTCTTTCTACCTCTATCTCTTTTTGCCTCCTCTCTAGGCCTGTCTACCTGTCTACCTAGTACCCATCTAGATGGTCTCTGAATGGTATCTTTCTCTCTGTATCTTTTCCTCTCTTTTTCTGTCTGTCTGTCTGTCTCTCTGTATGTCTATATGTGTAGCATAACTGTCTCCTACCTCTTCTTCTCTCAATCCGATCTCCCATATTCCCAGTCGCACTCCGTCACTGTCGCTCTTCTCTCCCATTCATCCCTACTTGCTATCTCGATTTCAGACTCCCTTTCCTTCAACATCCTTCATTTCATCGCTTCTTCATGTCCTTCGCTTTCCTCTTCCTATCGTCCGTTATGCCTTCCTCGATTAATCGCCTCTCTAACTTTCCACGTCCGTCCTTCACAACCCTTCAACAGTCGACGCTATCCTTCTCTCTCTCTATCTCTCTCTGTCATTCTCTGTATCTCTTTATGTCTCTGTCTTCGTCTGTATCTGTCTGTCTCTGTATGTATTTCTGTATGTCTGTCTCTCTCTGGTCCCTCAGTTCGGTGTTTCACTGTGTGACCCACCATTCATTAATAATTCCATTAGCGACGTTTCGTTTCTCATCTTCTGTTCGTCGAAGTCTCTCTTTCGTTTCCTCTTCCAATTGAAATGCAACGATGCGAGAAATGCAACGACGAAGCCGCGCCAGAACATCCGACAACCAGCGGACGCACCACCATGACCACCATCGCCGTCTCTACCACCACAATCACCCACCGCCACCACCACCCACCCACCACAACCACCCAACAAAACCACCCACCGCCACAACCAACTATAACCACCCACCGCCACAACCACCCATCACTACAACCCACCACAGTCGCCCACCACCACCACCAACCAATATCAACAGTGAACAACCAACGCCATTGCCACACCATCACGACGACACTACCGTCAATAACCGTGACCATCCACCATGTCAAGACCATCTACCAAAGCACCCACGCACAATCACCGAAGGCCATCTGATATAATGACCACCCCATCACTGTGACAGCCCACACAACCTCTCACTAACACGGCCATGAACCCACTAACACGACCATCCAATAACACTACCAACCATTAACACTACCACCACCAACACAACCACAGACTAACACGACCATCCAATAACGCAATCACCCACTAACACGACCATCCAATAACACGACCAACCATTAACACGACCATCCAATAACACGACCAACCATTAACACGACCATCCAATAACACGACTAATCATTAACACGACCACCACCAACACAATATTCTTGCCAGTAACCAGCAGGAAAACGCAGGTAGCGTTTCTGATTTGTCTTACTATTTTAGCGGCGTTACGTAAGTGCTTAATTATTATTTGAGTTAAAATATTATGTCGTCAGTCCCAAACATTTTAATTCGTCTTCTCATATCGTTTTTGCATCCACATGCACAATTAGGTCGTTTCTAGCCTAAACACTGCATGAAAGCAAGCATATCGATTGACTCTAATATGTTCAGTTATAATAGACTGCCTTACAATGAAGCAGCTGTATGTAATAAAATACAATACGATACAATACAATAAAATACAATACGATACAATACAATAAAATACAATACGATACAATACAATACAATACATAACAATAAAATACAATACGATACAATACAATCTGTATTTATTATGAGTCCTAATAAAACAAAGTAGGCCTATTACTCGAAGGACGCGTTACAATGTAACGATTAGTCGTAACACTCAGAGAGAGAGGAGTTTAAAACTTAGTTTTTTAAGAAATTGAAGAGGATCTTCGGAATGTTTTTGGTAAAAAGTTCCCTTCAGTTGGACCAACTACTTGAAGCAATATGTTTACGGGTTTTCGATTTGCTCCTTGATTACAAAGTCTACTTTTGAAGCTGATCGCAATTCACGTGAAACACTTAAAGAATAAATGCTTGCAAGGAAGAGCAGAACATGATCTTAATTTGAAAATCAGAAGACAGATTTCAAACGATATCCAGGGTAGTTGTCGCAGATCATGGGCAATGTGATATCTCGGATCAAGAGCCTTAACTGGACGAAGTGCAGTGAAGATAACAGAGGAACATAATATAAGCGGTGAAATGATAAATTTTGACAGACCGTAGAGTATCGAATTACAGTAGTCAATCCTTGATATCACAGTTTACTGTACTAGGACTGGAAGGCAATGCTCATTTCAATAGCGTTTGATTTGACGCTTCGTCTAAGATGAAAATGAGCTTTAGTGATTAGAATCAATACGATTTAGCATAGAAAGTTTGTAATCAAAAAAATATCAAAGATCACATTTGAAGGATGAACACAGCAGGTTCGTTCAGTGGCAAGGAGAGGTATTTAAAGTCAATGTGTGAACAGGTTCGAAGGTCAAACCATATCAATTCCGTTTGCTCGTATTTAGTTTCAGACGCATAGACGCTTACCATGCAGGATTGTACTCCACGGAAGGAAGCAATGAGTCTGGTGGTTGAGTTATCGGTGTTAGTAGTCGAAAGTTGTATATTACAGCACGGTGCCATCAGCGTAAATGTGGATAGAAATTCTGTAACGTAGTGAATGTGTGACAATTTCAGATGGTCGCAGGATGAAAAGCAGTTGGATCCCTGGAGAACACCCGAAGCTAGGCTATTAGATTTTTAGAAAATTTTATCAGTAAGTTACTTTTCCACATTAATAGTAGAACTTCGTCAAATGCAAGATGAGTATAGAACAGGGGACGTAGACCTGACAAACTTGGTGCATGATATTACTTGGCTAATTCACGTATATCATAAATTTTTCCGACAACGAAGTCTAAGTAATGTAATTAGGGAGTCGTAAGGGGAGACTTGATGAACGATCCGGGCTAACTATTGTGCTGTCTGACTATTAATGTGTCTAATTGAGACTGTAAATCTCGCTGTGGTTGTGCCAGCTGCATACTCTGAAATTAAACGAATTGTCTATTGCGCTGTATCGTTGTGGAATTAATGCGCCCGTTCTGAGGCTTCACTTCTTCTACAAATCATAGACCGCTCCTTCATACATGTCACAGTTGCCAGTTCGTTCGTCTGGAACACAATTCCTTGTCATGCTCGCAATTCTCCGACCGAGATTATATTTCGCTCTATAATGAAACGCTGAAACTTCAGTCCTTCCATTGTCTCTGTGGTTCCTAGTATCCTTCCACACGCCAATCATTAGAGCAGTGTTTCCCAAGCCATGGATCGCGACCCAAAAGTGGGTCGCGGAGTCTTTTCAAGTGGGTCGCCATGCTTCAGGTCTATTTAAAAATAGTTCCATTAAATTCGAAAACCAAAATGAAACAGTTCTCTTGACCTTCTTTGCTATATTGTCACTATAGTATACTCCAATGAGTAGAGTCTAGTCTATTATCTTCAATATATCGAGTATATTCAATGCATGCATTGCAAATTGACGCTGAAATGCTAATTAAATTTCAACACAATATTGTTCGCCTTTGCGAGGTGGGTCGCGCGGGCATTCAAATATTTTCGGAAGTGGGTCACACGACCACAAATTGGGAAACACTGTACTAGAACATCTTTTTAATGAGAACAATATCAACTTCGACTTATATTATTGTGCACTGTATTGCACGGGAAAAGTTGGAACAGACCACACCACTCTGAGAAGCAAAACTGTCGAGTCACTAGAGTAGAAAGGCATGTGGATGAGTAGTAAAAAGATGCAAGATCCCGAACCGTTTCAGAAGTCAAATATACCGCTACACCTGTAGCATCAAACTAAAGACATAAGGCAATACATTGGTATTAAAATCAGCAGGTTAGATATGGGAGCAATCGTAAAACCAGCATTATCACAAAATTTATGTTTTTATATTGAGCGAAAGCTGCAGGTTATTCGTCTCCAGCATTGTGCAAAAACTGACGAAAACTGGGCTCAAGCGTGATCAATCTGCTGCTAACAGACTCGTCTGTGACGTTCTTCAACAGGGTCTCACATGAGCAAACCCGATGCATTCCACACGTGCAATTGTGACGACTGGAGCGAAGGTCAGGAGGACCCTTAGCCTCAACGCCTCCTCACTTAGCCACGTTCGCTTACATGGACGGACTCTAAAAGCTTCGTGTCAGGCTACGGCTGCGCTTATATATAATACGTCGGCGACCTATTAACGAACCAAGACTCGATGGCGCTGCTCATGAATGACTCATACAAAGTCAGAGAGCCCTGTATTCCCGTTTTCATCCGGCCAGATCATCGATCCCTGCGTTCTGCAGCTCGTGGGGACTTGATGGTCCCGCGCTCCCCTACATCGATACTGATGGACCTTGTCTTCTCATCAGGGGCGGCGATCCCGGGGGTCGAGGGAGACAAGTCCCCCCATCTTTTACAGAGCGGGGACAATTTATACGTGTGTCTCCACACATTTTCCTACTCCTCCCATTGGGTGTTCTCCCACCTGTCAAGCGAGATCGCCGCCTCTGCTTCGCATGCATTGGATTATAGTCACACTGGTTTTGTTCCTACATTTACATAGCACATTTTCTAATCTGTGATAGAACCATCATACGCTCTGCCGTTACAAATTGGTAACGCATTCACAACATTGCACCGCTTGCCGCTCAGGAAACATTTTGTAAATTACTTAAATCGGATTTGTTTAGCTACGTTTAGCGCTACAAAGCGCCATATAAATGGCTATGAACATACATACAAAGTTCTTGTAGACCTAAGCTGACTGTCTAACGGGAGGAGGACAATCACACTACCACTAGGCAATCGATATTCTTAGGAGTTCGAGTCACATTAATTCGAATCATGCATCCCAGTACAGCCTCACGTGTTTTTAACATCATCGACATGAGATGGCACGGAAAATATGGTCGAACAAAGGCCTCGAGGGAAATTACGAAGGGATGGCGTCACCCCGGGAGCCACCAAGAGCCATTCAAGGCCGTCCAATAAGATTATGAACAGCGATGGGATGTGATCTAGTGCCCGACGCAGATTCAGATGAAGCCGTGAAGAAACTGGCGAACCAGACGATGCAGAAGAAAAAAGACACAGGCAGATGATCCATCGATTAGCCAAAGAAAAGAGAGCCACTGCGCTGCGTTAACAGAAAAACAGAGGGAAAGAAAGAACATTCTAGAAAAAAGAATAAGATGCAGCGTTGCTTTCCTATGGAAGCCGCGGGAGAGTAAGAAAAAGGAAATAACATAACCCTTTCGTATAGACACATTTCTTATGAGTACATTGACCATCAAAGAGGAAACTCAGGGCAAATATAGAACGCCATTGTTGGATGGTGAAATGGGTCAACAAATGCTCCTGGGTCACACCAACACCCAATATAGGCAAACATGTTCCTGTCACCACCATCGTCATCATCGTCGTCCTCCTCCTCCTCCTCATCATCATCGGTTCCTTACGCTAGCCATTTGGCGATGGATACGAGGAGATGATTTCGATTGCTATAAGTGAGTAAGCAAATATATCCATTGATACTTCTGTTCCTTTCAGGCTCTTTCGACTATGATGCCTGCTGCTGCTTTTACCCCGTTATCTATGTTTTTTCACATTACTTATATTTTGTCCTAATCGTTGATCTGTATCCTCTCTGTCTTGTCTTCACAATTTATCGGATATCATTATCCGTCGGTTTCTTGGTATTATATTCAGAGTTGTTCACGGATCGGGTTGACCCGCGGTTCGGGTTGTGTCGGGTCAAGATCCTGGCGAGTCGGATTGGGTCGGGTCCCAAACCCGGACCCATTTCAACCCACCAATGTTTTGCAGAGCTTAATTTTCAACTCAGTGATATTCATAATTTTAATAAGTTGTAATCAAACAAATTTAATTTGGCAAAAGAATTAGCGCAAAAACGCAGGGCAACGCCGGATTTATTCTTTGTTACGCCGAAATCTGTTCAAGCTGTCGTATGGAATAATATCTCATGAATTTATGAAAAAAACAGTGAAAGGTCATGGCATTTAATACAAGCGTGTGAGTTAGCTGAGGAGGCAACGCTGGGACATGCGGACCGGGTCCGTACGTACCCTTACGTACAATAACATCCGGAATTCTTTTGCATATATGGAGAAAGTAAGTTTAGGTCAAAATAAATGCAGTAAACGAAGGGTCTTTTCCCAGATACGTCCTCGCAAATCAATATTATGATCACAAATGGCGGTCTGACTGTGAAGGGTTTATACGACATTATAATTTGACGATTAATAATATTAGACAAATTAGCACTAAATGCGGCTCGGGTCGATTGGGTCGGGTCAAGAATGTCATGGGTCAGGAAGGGTTGGGTCAGATATTACTTTAAAACTATGGTCGGGTTTAATTTCAATAGATCTGGTTGGGTCGGGTCATGAAAATTGAACCCATGGACAACTCTGATTATACTTGTCGTTCTCTGCTGGTCTGGTTCCTCTTCTCAATCTAATTGTTACTAACTTGTGATCGGAACCAAGTTTGTGCATACAATGGCCTGCAGTTTGTCACATTTGAGATCCATCTTTTATTCATTATTCAGCATCATAGTCCGTCAGATCATATTTCTTTCCATTGGGTGATGTCTATGACCATTTCTTCTGTAGTTTCTTGCACAATTTACATAGCGCACGAAAAACCCATCGGTACTTGGTACAAGGGCATAAAGTACTATGTCTATGCCGTGAAATATACGCACGAGTCATGGAAGCATAGGTTATGTAGATACATTAAAAAGGTGCCTATGACAGACTTGTTCATTCTTACGCTTCTCGGAACCTGGCAATATCTTTCTCAGAGAGATATCGACATCAACGAAGACGTCTGCACAGGAAATAGAGATGATATCATCACGGACTGTTAGGTGGTCCTTGTGTCTAGAACACGCTGCTAAGCGAACGAAACGCCTCGAATAAATTCCGAGAGAAATTATTCTGCGAGTAATAGTTTCTCAGAGAAAATTCGCCCGACTAATCTTTCACTTTATAGCTTGGTTCCGCTCATGGAAAGCAATGCTTTCTGGGAGTTAACACTGCAGCGTGACTGGGTCGTTGTGGGTTGATATCGTAAATAGTATAGGAACCAAATGACACACACAAACACACACAAACACACACACAAACACACACACAAACAGACAAACACAGGCCCACGCACAGTCATACGACCATGCAGACATAGACACACAACTACACACGCAACTACACATACAGGCAAGCACACGCGTAGACACACACACATACACACGAACACTCTTCTGAATATTTTCCCGCTTCCCTCCAAAGTATGTTACATACATATTTGTGCATATGTGTACTCAGGTGTGCATTTACGCATGTGCTAATGTCATGAAAGCATTATATATATATAAATATATATAAATACAAGTGTATGTTGTGTGTATGTATACAGGTCGTATACTTTCTGTATGTCGATCGCCTTTATACTCGACGCTGCTAATATTCACCGAGTGAATTGTTTATTTGATTGAAAGGCACGTCATCTTTTTATTACGTCTCAACGTAAGAAACGACGCAGAAATCTCTGAGAATTTTAGTCACGAGCGCATCCGACGTCTTCATGCCTAAACGTTAGTCTCCGAAACAATGGGATGGTGGACACAATGGAGCGCAAGCAGTATGGAATATGATTATATCGGATGCAGTCTCGTGAATAACAACTACGAGCTCGGCGATTAGATTTCAGGTGACGATCTATAAATACAGTGTTTACGATTGCGATTAGAATGTCCTAGAATGCCCGTATAGCATTCGGTAGGTCTGCGTGTTGTTTGTTCCATCGACTGTGGGTTTCAGCCTGATGAACGGACTCCGTCCATCCCTACATCAGTCTCCATCGCTACGCTGTATAATCTGCTATAGGCTAAAGCTGGGTCGTGTGGGGGAGCTTAACAGTGCAATGGTCAGAGGCGTCCAGGTAGGGGGGGGGGGTCCGGAGGCAAATGCCTCCAATTTCAGGTAGGGGAATATTTTTTGAGTCTTATGGGTGGAATTTCTTGCCTCTGTAACACTTTTTTGCCTCCATCACTCTGAGGGGCTTGACGCTAAAGCTGGGTCGTGTGGAGGAGCTCGATAGTGCAGTGGTTAGCGTGCACAACTTTTAATCGAGAGATTGGGGTTCAAATCCCCTTACCCTTAGCCAACACGGTTATAATGAGTAAGCTAATTGCAGACTGTTAGTGGGAGGATGAGACGGCGAGGGAGAGTGACACGCCCTCATGTACCGAGGCTAAGAAAATGAATTCGCTAACACTTCATAAACTATGGATGCTTCAGTTCTGAATTAAGGGTCTCGTCCTTATTCTTTTTCTTCAGCTGGAACGTACGGGAGACATTTACATTCGGACCGAATATATCAGGAACTGGTTGATTCTCTACATTAACAAAACTCCGCCGCTGCAAGAACTCGGGCAGTGCCAGTCCCCAGCCTGGATGAAGGAGGAGGGCGACGTTAATGATCTCTGTTATCACAGAGTGTCGTTAAGCTGCCACTACCACCACCACTACCCTACGTTTATCACAATCTGGAGTATTGGGGAAGAGCATCAGAGGGTTAATTCGGTCATACAGTAATACTATAGAACATATTTTACAATAGCATACTATAGAACATATTTTACAATAGCATACTATAGAACATACTTTACAATAGCATACTATAGAACATACTTTACAATAGCATACTATAGAACATACTTTACAATAGCATACTATAGAACATATTTTACAATAGCATACTATAGAACATATTTTACAATAGCATACTATAGAACATACTTTACAATAGCATACTATAGAACATACTTTACAATAGCATACTATACAATGGGACGATCAACAGAAATGCCCAGTATCAGTTATTATTGTAGCTTTAATCTATCTGGAACCCGGACTCAAGGCTTCTGACACCCATTTGACCGGACGAAATCTGACAAATATTATATTGTTCTGTTATAACTTGATTAGAAATTTGAGTTTGAGATTAAAACAGAGAGAGAGAGAGAGGGAAGGAGAGAGACAAAGAGAGAGAGAGAGAGAGAGAGAGAGCGAGAGAGAGAGAGAGAGAGAGAGAGAGAGGGCAAAGCAGAGAGCCACGGACGAAAGCAATGACGACGCAGTTGGACTTCAGGGTCAGAGGTCATCATATCTGCATAGCGACGACGACCGCAGTCTATTCAAACGCCATCACATAAATTATCTATAATTATCTCATCTGCAGCATTTTATAGCGCCTCTGCAACAGCATTACACAAACGCTTGCATATGCACAAACGCGCGCAGACCCATGCACACCTGTTACACACGTGCGCATATCATATTATATAATATATATATTTAGCTATATATATATACAGTGATAATTTAATCTCTAGTGCACATGTCGCTAATGGATAGCTTTCATATAATTTGTATAATATAAACATTAAATGCAATGGTGACCTCCTGTTACACTGTAGCTCATATTCTTTCCATATACGTGTGTCATATATTTATATCACATTATTTAAAGCTATTTTCACACCAACTGCTCCATCTGGTGGTTCTCCGCATGCGCTCTGCCAGAAGCTTCGCCTACGTGGGTCCCACCAGCTGTAACAGCCTTCTCGTTCCTCTTCGGAAGGAGCTACTCTCTTTATTCCCTGCTGCCTTCCGGAAGCGCTCGAAGACCTTCCATTTTTTCTGTTGAGGTTTGTATTGAGTCGTAAGCGCCTCTGATTTGAATGGCGCTGTATAAGTGCTGTAACTTTACATTGCATCAGTCTAGGCAGGATACCCATGCATTTAAACAAGCGCATTCGAAACATACTTATATAAATTTTGCAGAGCTCCTGCGTACCAGTTCGCAATTTTATCTTTCTCGAGAAAATCCACTACAGCAAACCGCTTCTGTATCTACCCCTCTTCTCCCTCTTCTCCCTCTTCTCCCTCTTGCCCTCTCCCTTTCCTTCCTTTCGATGGGTAGTTTTGGGGGAAAGTTCTAACAGCTGCCATCAAGGAGAAGTATAGGTGATTGTCTTGATTAATTTATTATTCCATTTATTTGACTATTTCATTTTTAGAAAATATACAGGCCGTTGTTATATATCTATGACATTATATTTAATTCATACTGGAAGCTAACTGCTTGGTAAAATATTCGGCAGTGATCACATTTATATATTGTACGCATCATAGCTGATACACGTATCTTTAATATAGGCTCATCTGCTGGTATTTTTATTATATTGTTCCTCCCATGTTTTCCATGGTGATTATGACTGCGCTGATAATTTTAGGACTGGCCCATTAAAGTAATTGACCAGATTGCGTCTGATCTGGTCTGAAGCTTCATCGCCCTATGCAATTATGATGGCGCTATATGATCGCTAGATGGCAATAGACCTAATGACGAAGCAACAATCGATGACAAAGAGCAATTACGAGTGAAGGACTTGTTCAAGGCGGTCCGTACACAGGGATCGTCTGACAAAGAAGGCTCGCACCCGCAGTCCCGCACAACTAATAATAATAATAATAATGATAATGACAATAATAATAATGATAATGACAATAATAATAATGATAATGACAATAATAATAATAATAATAATAATAATCGATTTGAGGCAGCGGACGTGGTGGACGGAAAATTTTTAATGTCCGACTATTTTGCAAAAATACCGCGTAACGAGTAATCGTCAGAGTTGGATTTTAGCATCGTCTAATGGATTAACAACTCGTGACCCGATTGATTATATTCACCACATCTTATTCGCCAAGACCACAACACGATTGGTTTGTCAAACTTTCGTTTCAACTTATATGTAGCCGTGCATTTGAATTGATGGCCGCTTGCCATGCTTTAAAGCCAGCGACGTCAACGTTGCCAATGGCAACGATTACTGTTTAAATGGCGGCGCATTTGAAAACAAACCGATTTGAAACTCAGATGAGTCAAAAACCTTGTAAGGGCCAGGGGGTTTGCGGGGTGTGTTGGTTGTCCTTCAAAACCCATGCCTCAGATGGCACGATGCACCGGCACGGCCCTCGAACCGCCCCTTGTCCAGGTTCCGACCAGCCACCGGTGGACGGCCCTTTAAAGCATAATACCACAAGACAGTCGTCTTCTACCACTAGCGTGCAGATCTCTTACTCACGGGAGCTGTCGACGGACGTTGGGCCGATCGCTTCTCAGCTCTCACATCCTGTTTCACCCGGTCTTCTGATTAAGAGAATCCCAAAAGCAGCAAGGCCATCTTGTGCTGCTCTCCTGGCCGATATAATCCAAGCAATTGTAAGAGAACCAAATTGCGTTGCAAAATGGTTCGATTTGCTGGCCTTCGGTGGAACTGTACTAGTGAAGCCAAGAAGAGGTGGACGAAAGCACAACATGACCAAGATGATTTTGTCCCGCATTACTGAATGGGGACTGCAGGGACCAGACCAGTCAACTAACGATGAATTGCCACTGACGTCAAGTCGTAAGCTCAAGTCCGCTAAATGCGACCACGCCAGGTATTTAGCCTCAACAGTTGCAAGCAAGCTGGAGGAAGGCAATTTCAAGGCAGCCATCCGTCTCATCTGCAGCGAGGATAAACCGGCGCTGGACACACCTGAAACTCTGGCCGCGCTTAAGAAAAAGCACCAGCCTGCACCAGTGGACAGGAGAACCCCATGTGATCCAGACAGTTCCGATCGCTTCATCCCGCTTCAAGTTTCTAAAGAAGATGTCGCTAGGGCAATCTCCTCTTTCCCTGCGGGTTCGGCTGGTGGTCCAGATGGCATTACTCCACAACACTTAAAGGATCTGATGGCCTATGGAGTAGATGACAACATCGGGCAACATCTATCTGACCTTGTCAATCTGCTCCTAAAGGGAGGTCTATCCGAAGAGGTGAATGAGGTCATCTATGGGGCAAACCTTTTAGCCCTGAGCAAGAAGGACGGAGGCATAAGACCGATCGCCGTGGGCTACACATGGCGTCGTCTGGCGGCAAAGTGCGCTAATTCGCATGCGGTAACAAGGCTGTCTCAACTGCTCGCCCCCATTCAGCTTGGGGTAGGCATTCCAGGAGGCGCTGAGGCAGCTGTCCATGCGACACGTCGCTGGATTTCCACAATGCCTGAGGACAGCGTCCTGGTGAAGCTCGACTTCGCCAATGCCTTTAACACTCTGCGCAGAGATTGTCTTCTAGAGGCAGTTGCAAGAGAGATCCCAGAGCTCTACCACTTTGCTCACGCTGCCTATTCAAACCGTCCACTGTTGCGCTATGGTTCAAACACAATTCGATCCGAAGAAGGAACGCAGCAAGGCGATCCTTTGGGACCTCTGGAATTCTGTCTTGTGCTGCAACCGATTCTGATGAAGCTTCGTTCGGATCTGCGCATCGGATATCTGGATACCTGACATTGGGAGGTAACAAGGAAACAGTGGCCGACGACGTTCAATTAATCGAGCAGGAATCAAAGAATCTGGGATTGCTATTGAACCGCAGCAAATGCGAAATCGCGTGTCACAACACCCAGATGCCGAACAATGACCCTGCGTTCCAAGAGTTCACGAGCATAGCCCTCGAGGACATGACCTTGTTGGGTGCACCTCTAATTTCAGGTCCAGCTGTGAACATGGTCGTTAATTCAAAGGCCAATGACCTCGAGAGGGCAATCGGAAGATTGTCCTTGCTTTATACACATGACGCTCTGGTTCTGCTAAGAAACAGTCTAAGTGTACCGAAGCTCTTGTACAGTCTGCGCACAGCCGTCTGCGCTGATTGCCCGGGCTTGGCTCGGTTTGATCAACTGCTGAGAGAAGGACTGTCAACCATTTTAAATGTGGACCTTGACGATGACCGCTGGCTCCAGGCTTCTTTGCCGGTGAGAGATGGTGGTCTGGGAGTTCGTTGTGCATCTACGCTGGCACTTTCTGCCTTTCTGGCTTCTGCTGCGAGTACAAGCGAACTCCAGGCATGCATCCTACCAACAGAGTCTGCTGAGGAACCATATGAACTTGCGAGTTCAGCACTCAACGCTTGGAAGACCCTGACAGATGCAGAACCACCAACAGGAGCAGCAAGTTATCGCCAGAAAGAATGGGACCTCCGATTCACAGACAAGGCATGGAAAGGTCTGCTGGATTCCAATAACAATCCATGCGACCGTGCTCGCCTGCTGGCCTCACGAGCACCTCATTCTGGAGACTGGATGCTAGCGCCCCCTGTGACTGCCCTAGGCCTGCGCCTCTCAAACGAGGATGTACGACTGGCAGCCGGGTTGAGGCTAGGAACGACGCTCTGCGAGCCACATTTGTGTCACCAATGTCAAGAGAGCGTCGACGCAAAAGGGCTCCATGGACTAATTTGTAGAAGAGGCAGCGGAAAACATCAACGACACAGCATGTTGAACGATGTCATCTGGAGAGCTCTTGGCAGGGCGAAGATTCCAGCGCAAAAGGAACCTCTCGGCTTGCTAAGAGAAGATGGAAAGCGACCGGACGGCGTCACGCTCATTCCTTGGACACGTGGTCGATGTCTGGCATGGGATGTGACAGTGCCCGACACCTACGCCAAGTCACATCTTGTCGACACATCTATCAGAGCTGGCGAAGCAGCCGAACGCGCAGCTAAGACGAAGAGGGCCAAGTATTCCACCATAACCAACACCCACGACTTCGTAGCCCTCTCCTTGGAATCCGGCGGCGCTTGGAGCAGTGAAGGACTGGAGTTCATCTCAGAGTTGGGTAGTCGAACGAGTGCTGCAACCCACGATCCAATGGAGACGTCATTTCTGTTCCAACGTATCTCAGTTGTCCTTCAGCGTGGGAATGCAGCCTGCTTCTTCAGGACATTGCCAACACTCACTTAGCTCATCATGGGCGATAACATAATAATAATAATAATAATAATTTGAAACTCCAAGCGATTGCTTAGCATAATAATAATAATAATAATAATAATAATAATAATAATAACAGCAACAATAAGATAAAATAAGTGGTTCTTCACAATCTTCAGCGTGGGAACGCCGCCCGCCTCTTCGGGATATTTCCACCACTCACTTAGCTACGTGGATGATAACAACAAGGAGATCTGAGTAGATGTATGTTCAGAGTGAACTGTTCATCCAGATCAAGCATTCTGATAATAACAATCAAAATATTTTTTCCTGTAAATTTTCAATCTGACAACAGCGCAACATGATTACAGACATAGTGTGAACAACCTGTTACGGGAGTAGAATTTAACTGTCGGCAGCCATGCCCATTGCCTATTATGTTATAAGCGCGTTAGAAGGCGTGCGCTGTAACCACTCGCGTATGCCGTGTCCTACCAAAGAACCTAGACCAGGTTCCGTTAGACATAAGATGAATAATGGATCACTTACTTCTGACTCTGGTGGCTGTTTGGTTATCAGTCCAGAGGTCAAGGCTCCTGGCCCTTCGTCGAAGGGTCATCGTGTGCCATTGGTCATCGTTGAGTCCTCTTCCGGTCACCAGAGTCTGTAAAGAACACAGCGCTCCGATAAGAGTAGCCAGGCTGACCATCTCAGAGCTGACCATATCCGAGTTACGTTTGACCATCGTCGCAAACTAAGGATTCCAACGGACCTTCGCTAAGCATCGAAGCAGTTTCAGGAGGATATTGGTCGTCTATTTGTATCTCTCTGTGTGTGTCTGGATATCAGCGCGTCTGGCTCCGCGTATCTGCCAATATTATTTCTCGTCTAATCACTAATCAGCTAAACAACAATCATTGTGGATTGTCTGTCTCCCTTTCTTACTTCCTCTTTCCCCTTTCTCTTTCTCTCTCCCCTTCTCTCTACCGGTCTCTCTGTCTCTTCTTGTCCCTATCCGTATCCTTCAGTTTTATCTGTGTGTCCGTGTTTCTTCCGCCGTGTCTGCTAAGTGTCCAACTCAAGCGGCGACGCGTCGACCATATCGCTTTCTCGGTCTCGGTCCACGCTCCGACAGTCGCCTAGTCTTCGATGCAACCGATTGGCGAGGACTGAAAGCCTGGAAGACATCGGAGAAGGAGGAAGAGTAGGAGAAGAGGGAAGGACAGAGAGGGGCGTGCGAAGACGACGAAGGCTGAGGCGATCTCTGGCATCGATGCCGGAAAAGCTGGCGGCGAAGGGTGGCGCCGCGATTTATGCCGGGCCGACGCAGACCATCTCTTGCAGGCAGGCAGGCAGGCAGGCAGGCAGGCAGGCAGGCAGGCAGGCAGGCAGGCAGGCAGGCAGGCAGGCAGGCAGGCAGGCAGGCAGGCAGGCAGGCAGGCAGGCAGGCAGGCAGGCAGACAGACAGACAGCAGGCAGGCAGGCAGACAGACAGCAGGCAGACAGACAGACAGGCAGGCAGGCAGGCAGGCAGGCAGGCAGGCAGGCAGGCAGACAGACAGCAGGCAGGCAGGCAGACAGGCAGGCAGGCAGGCAGACAGACAGCAGGAAGGCAGGCAGACAGGCAGGCAGGCAGACAGCAGGCAGGCAGGCAGGCAGACAGAAAGACAGCAGGCAGGCAGCAGGCAGCAGGCAGGCAGGCAGGCACTCGCCGATACCTCGTTCCTTCGCCTTCTCCTCTTCAAGGCTGGGCGCACGAGGCTCTACGATAGAGGTCCCGTGTAGCGAACAACTGGTGCACTCTTTCTTCTCGCTCTCTTTCTCTTTCACTCTATCTCTCACTGTCTACCTCTCTCTATGTCTGTCTCTGTCTATCTCCCTGTCTTCCTGTCTCACTCTCCGTCTCTCCTCTCCTTCTCTCTGGTTGTCCCTATCTCTTTATCTCTCTTTGTGTATTTTGTTGTCCGTGTCTGTCATTTTCTTTGTATATTCTAGTGCCTCTATCTCGATCTCTCTCTTCATCGCGATCGTTATTAGTCTCTGTCTTTCTCTGACTGTGTCTCCGTCTTTGCCTATTTCCACATGTCTGTAGGCCTAGATGTTCGCGTGTGTGTTGCTCTTTCTATGGCTAGTGACGAGCTCTTTGAGAATGCCTTCGGCCATACCATCGATATTTCGCTCGTCCATTAGTTTTGTAAGAGTTTGAAGCGGGCCACGTGTTCCAGATGCGAGACAGTGAGAGACCCTGATTCTAGGCCAAACGAAGCCATGACAACCAAAGAACATTTTATACTAGAACAACAGAGAAAGATGACGAACAAGAGGAAGAAGAGGTCAGGGAAAACAGAACAACAAGAAAGGAAAGCGAAAGGAAGGAGAGGAAGAGAAAAGAGAGCATTCGCTTAGCGACTTTCCTTTCTTAGTTTTGGCCTGAGAGACCTGGTGGCCAGCTGGCTACTTCGCTGTATCATCGTCCCACTTAGAGTGTACGGTCGGCGTACACATTCAATTCAAGTTTAATTCAATTTTATTTGGTAACCCAAAAAAGAGAAAATGACAAACAACAAGCTAACATAAATGAATATTCTGGTTAGACAGGGGACCTGAAGGGGTCATAGATCCCGCTAACCAGGGGCCTCTAAGTAGAATTTATAAACTGGCAATGGGTACCAAACTTAATAACATTCACATATCAGGTAGGTAAAAATAGATAGAAATTAATCTTAACTAGTGCCTTAACCAAGGGCTCGTTGCATTCACTGAATAGACAGTCATACAGACATTCAATACTTAGAGTTGTCTTCAAACAAATAGAGGTGAAGTTTATTTTTAAATAATCTAATATTTGGCTGGTGTGGAATATATGTTGGGAGAAGATTCCCTAAATGGGATCCAGTACATTGAATGGAAAACAATCAAGTACATTGCAACTGAGTTGGCAAGGGGGCGAAGGTTACGAGGTGTGATCAAACTCCGAATACACATTTTACCCCAGCGGGGAGCATCAGAACATTTCGACCCTTCTATGGGACACTCGCCCATCCCAAAGGTCGAACGTCACGACAAGAAGAAAAAACAGTTCTCTGCTAGTTTTGCCTCAGACATGACTATTAAACGTAATACTTTAAAAGCCCTGGTATTGAGGTGGGCAGTAAATAATGCTGGTAACAGTTTAAATCTTTTGTTCCGTGTGAATACTGTATTGCTCAGACCGTTGATGCGTTTGTGGTTCGTCGATCGCTATTGTCTAACGAGTATTGAAGCGGAATTTTCTAACTAAACATTCGAAACAAGCAGATTATTGATAAGGCGCGTGTTTTATGTTTGCTTTCACGATTCTCTTGTTCACCGACAATCTAGCTAAGAAGTTGCAATGTGCATGTGGTGAGGCTGTGGTATGCATGATCCATTGCGAATGAGATGGTTTGGGTGAGGAATTCAAGGGTGAGGAATTGAAAGTGGGGTATTTCGGGTTGACGTATTCACGGGTGAGGTATTGAGACAGGGGTATTTCGGGTGATGTAGCAACGGGTGAGATATCGAGAGTGAGGTATTTCAGGCGATGCATGAGGTATTGCAAGTGTGTAATTTACAGGTGAGTATTCAGAGTTTGGTATTTTGGCTGAGGTAATAACCGATAGGGTACTGAGGGTGATATTGTGGATAAAAGGTGAGGCATTTTGGGTGTGACACTGAGTTTCCGCATTGCTTGCTGCTACAGATAATTACTGAGAATAATTAGCGACTAATTGCAAACGGTGCCTTTGCAAACCGTCATTCTGCGGGTCATTCATGAGCGAAGACTTGTATACAGCGACGAAGACATAAATGACATCGATGGCGATTCGTCCATTCTACCAAACGACGCCATCTCGTGAGCATTTTGCTAATTTCCTGGTTTACATCAACCGAATCTTTATAGCTTCTGGACTGAAAGGGCTAATTAGACAAGCTCTATAACGAGCAATGACACCATAATCGACTTGGTTTAACAAATGTTCGCTATGATGGTTTATGTAGAGCGAGTTACAGTTCCTTCATTATCTTATCGTTTGATGACCAGTGTTTTGCTTATGCTTCGGGCGTGTAAACACCAACCAATTTTGGCGAGGTTGTGCTTTCTCAGTGGTTGGTTGAACTGAGAATATGGAATAACCTTCCTTAAAGCCTACGAGAATCCGGATACACCTTTTAAAGGAATCTCAAAGCTGTTCTTTATCGCCGGAATTTGGCTGGGAGCGTCTCTGAGAAAGTCATCTTTGAGGGCGCTGTGTAAGTCTTTCGAATGATTAATCAAGATCTTTCGTAGAGCAATTTATTTTCCGCTGATAATAGTGTTTGTGTGTATGTTTCACGTTCTGACACTATGAAGTTGTGTTTGAGGCCAAGTATCTGGATATTGTGGGCATGGATAATAATATCATGCTGTATAATTATTATGCACACTGTTTTCAATAAGTTATAGATCAAAGTCTTATAGATTTCAAGTGCAAAGATAATAATTAATATACCTATTTCATCCTCATCTGATGTCTACCAGTATTCCAAAATTTAGTTCTGAGTTACAACATTGTGTATGTTACGAGATACTATAACTAAAACAACATGGCAGTCGCTTTCTCTCTCCGTATATCTGGATCTGTCTGTCTCCGTGTCTGTCTCTCTTTTCCTTCTCTGCATCTCTCTTCCTCCTCTCTTGTGACGAACTCAGTTGACGGTTGCCGTGCTATCGTTTGGCTGTCATGAATTAGTAATTGAATAATTTTTCTTTGCAGCACGCTTCCCTCTTTCCCTTTTTCAGTCTTCCCCCTTTCCCCTTCTTTCCTCTTCCCCTCCTTTCCTCTCGCTGTCAGAGATGCAGCCTCATTTCCCTTAGACGTCAACGCACGCCACAGAAGGGGTAGATTCATGTCATCCAGCCTCGTAGATTTGATTTAATTACATTACCACACAGGGGCGCCAATTATTATTAGCAATATCTGGTAGGTAGAATAAGATAAGAATTATAATTACCAATGTCTCTCTCTATATTATATTATATGCATATATAATATATATATAATATATACAATATATGATATATAGTGAGACCGCAGTCATTTTAAACACACTCGACAATTATTACCATTCGCTCAGCCTTCAGATGATGCAAATGAAAATGGCGGTTATTGTTATACGGAATGTCGTAACTTGCATTCTCATCTAATTATGAATTTGAAAGTAGAAGTGTCCAAATTTCTTGATATAAAGTAAATTATGTGCCAAAAATAGTAGCGTTGATCTATTCGCATAAGTACACTTTGTTACATTTTCATGTTGTCAGAGCATTCCGATCGTGAGCCTTCCTTGTGTCGGAAAGCAAGATTTCTCGCTTTACGCCTTAAACAAATTGTACTAGGAATTGCTTGATTTAACGGTGCGTGACGCTTTCACACGTACAACGAGAGAGGACCACCAACGATATATTTTGGTAAGCTATAATACGAACAGGTTCAGTATGCAGATGCTTTTAACAGGCTTTTTATAAACCCTATGAATCCATCCTCCGAGATATGCATCGCGATGTCATGCTGTTGACATTTGTGCCGCCATTCTATTAACATTGGTCCAATCGATGCGACCTATATTTATCACTCACGTCCGTCGAACACCAGGTGGCGTTGCTGATGTACGATGTAAATATTCAGAAAGAGGCAGCACGTAACACCACAGCGGTGGCCAACACTCCAACTCAAAACTAATTGTCCAAACTAAATCAGGTGCGACACATGACATTGCCAATAAAAGCAGCTTTGTAAATACGCAAACCGCAACACAATCCGTGACACGTGCATCCAGTTTGAAAGATTAACTAAGCCTTACCATGAGCTCATTATTGTTGTCGGTGTTGCGTCGACAAGCGTGCGCCGTTGGGGGTCGTCGGTCGTGTGTCGTTGGCCGCGTGTGTCTTCGGTAGTGTGTCTTCATTCGTGTGTCGTCGGTCGTGCGTTATCGGTTGTGTGTCGTTGGCCGTGTATTCGGTCTTGTGTCGTCGGTCGTGTGTCGTCGGTCGTTTATCGTCGGTCGTTTATCGTCAGTCGTGTGTCGTCGGTCGTGTGTTATCGGTCGTTTATCATAGGTCGTTTGTCGTCGGTCATGTGTGGCGGTCGTGCGTCATCTATGACGTAACATTTTGTCTCCCACAAATAAAAGGAGTCACGTGGCCAGTTACTGCGACGTCACAGATGATACTGCTACAAAGGAATCACAGAGTGAGCCCCAACCTGTCCTTTGCAATCCGTCCGTTCTATACGACTTTTGCATAGCCGGAAAGTCAGCGCACATACAAGGCCTCGAGAGATTAATACATCATAAGCGGCTTGTCTGGATTCTCGGCCAGGGCTGAGACCTCTAGGCATCAAAAAGGAGAAACGGTCTACGTCGTTAGTAGTAGTCTTACCCCAAAGCGAATGAGATGGGGAATCGGAAAGACAAAGTTTATTTCCGACTTGGAGCACTGTCTCATTAACCAGCCAAATGTTAGTAATCGACCTGTTAGGTGCCTATAGTGAATTTGCAACCGTCTGAATAAAATGGTCGACACCAACGAAAAGTTACTACAAATGGTAGGAGAGAATAGATTGTTGATGAAGACAATAAAAGAGCGAAAAGGGGATGAATTAGACACTTTCTTGGAGGCGACTCCCTATAACGAATGATCTGAGAGAGAAAAAATGAAAGGAACAAAGAGAAGAGGAAGACCGTGGACTGGATGATGGAAGGGGCGGCAACAAGAGGATGAAGGAGGAGGAGGAGACCAAGAACAGAGAGAAGTGGTGACATTGGACATGCGAACCTGCCGAAAAGGCTGAAAACTAGAGAGGAAGAACTCCAACAAGAGTTCTTAATACGGTTTAGTAAATCGGTATTTCCCCGGGGTAGACACACTCCAAGAGGTTTTAGAAAATGTCTGCAGGGAAATATAAATCAACCAGGACGGTCACATCTCGTCATTTCAGACACGGTAAAAGTAACAGGGAAGACAGTAATTAATAAATCAGCGAATTGCGAAATAACGCCCGATAAGTCAACCGGTTTATTATGGTCTACAGAAGTTTTAACGAGACAGTGCTCCAAGTCGGAAATAAATATTAATCAAAACCTGTGATATGTTACTCCTAAAGCAAGAGTTTATTAATATTAATTATCAGGGCCTACTACTATTTTTATTATTTATTGCTGCTGTTAATGTTATCATTATTGTTATCGTCACCGTCTTTAACACATAGACAACATGCACATAATTAACAACTTTAAATTAATACGAAAGCAGCAATTACGTGACTCATATAGGCTTGACACTATTACGGAGACCTTTTTAGTGTTTCTGCACAATAATAACCATCTCAATGCATATAAAGCTTGAAATCACTCACCCGAACATCGGTTGCCGTGAGTATTTCTAGCGTCATCTGACCACCGTTTAGCGACAGTCGAAAGACATCGCTAGATGACGCCACTGAAGATATGACGAGCAGGGAACCAGTCGACAGACTGGTGCGAAATCTGAGCGAAATATCTTCCACTTCCGATAAGGAAACGTCGTTGAAGTGGTAGACAAGAGACTGTGAACCGTTGAACGAAACAGTTGAGGTGGCTGAAATTTTAAAGCAGTTTTAATGAACTGTTGATTTGCGATGTATACACATTGCGCTGCTGTGGAACGCTTCTTCAAGGGCAAAGTTGAGATGTGTATGTAGGCCTACGAATGTATATAATTATATAGATGCCTGTCATACAGACATACATATATACATACATACATACAAACATACATACATACATACATATGTACATACATACATTATATTTCATATATATACATACATACATTATATTTCATATATATACATACATACATACATACATACAAACATATGTACCTATGTACATACGTACGTACATACATACATACATATGTATGTATGTATGTATGTATGTACATACGTACATATGTACCTACGTACATATGTACATATGTACATGCGTACATACGTACATACGTACATACATACATACATACATATGTACATACGTACATGCATATATACGTACATACATACATACATACATACATATGTACATACGTACATGCATATATACGTACATACATACATACATACATACGTACGTTTGTACATACATACACATGTAAATACACACACACGTGAACACTTAGATAACTACATACACACATACCTACATACACGCATGCATATATACATACAATGTCTACATGCATATCTTTTTGTCCGAGCTGGAGATGGGAGCGCTTTTGAGGTGTTTTTTGAAAGGGCGCGATTTAAATTTTCAAATGACTGAATGCACATGTGATCAAACATGCATATATTATATATACATACATATACACAGATTGTATGTATGTATGTATTACTATGTATGTTTGTACTTTAGTGTCCTGTATATGCTGCGAACATTTGCGACTCTTGGGTGGAGATAGTGTCGCAATCTAGCGGTCATTTGATTAAATACAGTGATTGATGCGTGGTGTTATTCACAGGTGAGATCGGTCGCTGTAATATTGCATCGTCTGCTGATGGCTTTGAACGCATTCAACCCAGAAGTCTTTCATTTGCATCGAACAATATGAAGCCTTCGACTCTCGTAATAATCAGAGTTCAAGCACTTCATTGGACGTCTTGTCACCAGCAGACAAACTTCGAGTAGGATCGGATGGGGCAGTCTGGAATTGACATCGCGTCTCCTGAGTGGGAAGTGAGGAATGGGGAGTGGGGAGTTGAGAGTGAGGAGTGGAGAGTGAGGAGTATGGAGAGGAGAGTGGGGAGTGTGGCAAGGGTAGAGGGAACGAGATTGACTCAATTGACCGCAGTGCTCCAAGACTTAATCGATCTGTTGAGATTAGATCAAAGAAGATCAATCTGCCAGGAGATGCACAATAGAAAAAGCAATACAGGGTCCATCATAAAACATACATGTGATACAGACAGGTCAATGTTAATTGAACTTACAAGGCACGGGCAATCGAACTCATACGTCTGATAAATGCAAAATGCATGTAAAAAGTAAGTAAGTATATTCTTTATTGAACCAACTGCCAACTGATGTACAATACGTTTAAAATACATGACTAACTTCATTCACTCTTGAATTTGCCTTAATCCCTCTGAAAGCAAATTAAACAAAACGCGCTCCAGAGGAAACAATACGCTATTAAATGTTTGATCACGTGTTAAACAATTGGGGTCAAAGGGAAAATTTGATTATAGGGCTACATACAGACAGAGTCAATGGGATATTTAAAATACACGATTCGACATACATACATACAAACTTACTAACATGCATGCATTCGTGGATGCTTACATACATACATAAATGGAAACAAACATGCAAACATACGTACATACATAAAACACATACATGCATAAATAGATATGTATACACAAACATAAATACATACATAAGAAATACATACATACCTAAAGACATACATAAAGACATACAAACATACATACACACATACATACACACATACATGTACACACATAAACAAAGCCATAACCATAGTTTCTTATTAATCTCGTCGGACAAACAATAAAAAACTACAAAGTTCAATTAGCAAAAGTAGAATGTATGAATGGGATGATTAGGGAAAAGATAATACCCCTAAGGGTCCCTTAGGTACCGCTAGCAGGGTAACCAGTTCATATTTTAAGTTTACAACAGCTGGTTATGATAACACACATAAATGTAACCGGTGAACAAAGTAGCTAAGTGCTTAACTAGTTAGTGAGCGAATTGATAATCAAGTATAATGAACATAAAACAGAAATGCAAACAGTCAAAAGCAAGAAAATAGACGAAATATAAAGAAACTCAGATAGTGCTTCAATATTGCACAATCAATTAATTAGGTTGTGCCAAGAGGTAAAAATGAAGTCCACGTTTAAAGAGACCTATTTGTGGCGTTAGTCGTACGTCGCTAGGTAAATTGTTCCAAGTTTTAGGACCAATACATTTGGTAGAAAACTTCTTGAGTAAGCAGATCTATAGTTATCAGCAAATCGCAGGCTATAAGAAACCACTACAGGTGCAAAAATGTCACTAAATACAGATGGTGGTTGATTTTGTGTATTGCCCTACTTATAGAGGAGCTAGTTTATTTGGAAGAACGTTATTTGTTTGGCCTATGTGAGAAGGTGATGCATGTCCGTCTTCTTGAAAAAAAAATCTAATGTCATATGTCCGTTTCAGCATGGTTTCCAACCAGGGAACTCCACCATAATATTTGAACTAAATATCAAAGATAATAATTTATATCACGTCCACTGACCGAAATAAGTTCTCCTTTGATGCTTTTATCGATATAATTAAAGTTCTCGACACTGTTAACCATAATATTTTACTTTAAAAAATAAAAAATATTGGGATACGATGGGTGCAGCTAAATTGATTCTGGAGCTGCTTATTTGAGACACCAATAATGTTCACTTCAATGGCCGTCTAAGCTTAACGGCTTGAAATATGGTGTCCCGCAAGCTCTAATCTTTGTCCGTTACTTTTCTCCTCCTCATAAACGATTTACCTCTAAGTTAACATACTTCTTATTATTTGCTGATGCTACCAACTTATCTGAATCTCACAAATCCTATAATAAACTATTTTTGTTGATGAACCAAGAACTTGAACATGGCAATGATTGGTTTAAAATAAATAAACTATCTTTAAATGCTAAGAAGACTAACTACATTCTATTCACTTCACATAGTATGGTATACTCAATTTAAGCGGTGTTAAAATTCCTAGAGTAATCTCAACCAAATTCCGTGGTGTCCATGCAGACCAGAACCTTACATGGAATGCTCATATCCAAAGTATCTCTGCGAAAATGGCCAAGTAATATATACATACACACATATAGAGACATGTCAACATACATACAAACGCCTACATAACTAGCCTGCATATATACCTACCTACATATACACAATCGCATGCTTACACACTCATATGTATACATGGATTGGCCGCATTGAAATGATCGCCGTGCAGACTGCATTAGTAGCATGAGACGTAGCTGCATCGATCGGAGGTAATTCGTCACTGGATGTCAGCACAATCGTTCTGCTCACCTGAACAGACTACATTACATAGATGGCACCAAATGACCGCAACATCCATCAAGGCAAAGTCCAGTGATGCGCTAAACATGCTGCCAGCTATTAATAGAAGCAAGTCGACGAAGATCTCTATCTCAGACCTTATAGAATCATTCGGATATTCGGCATAATAAAGAAGATGCCCTCTGACCTCGTATACTTGCATGCTTGCTTTTGTATTACAGTGATTTAAATGTGTTGCATGCACATGATCAGAAACATATAAACAAACAAATATGCAAACATGGATACATACATGACATACAAACATAAATACAAACATACATGCATACAGTCATACATATATGCATACCTGCATGCATTCATAATACAAACATGCACACGCATGCATGCATACATACATACGTGCATGCAGACATACAGGCATACACAGTTACATGCATACATGCACAGGAAAGGAACACGCCCATAATAGTCGATGACGATGACGACGAAAAAGGTGATGAAGAAGATTATGAAGTAGAAGAAGATGATGAAGAAGAAGCAGAAGATGATGACGATTACGGTGATGATAACCAAAGACTCATATACTGGATTGCTCTTATAACCAGGCATCATAGATGATCTCATATTGCCAGGCACACATAGACTGCATGCAAACAGAATATTGCCTTTTTTTATCTGCGTGAACTTTAAACGTGCATTATAAATGACTTGATATGGAAATGTACTTAAACGAAATAACTGCTAATAGGTTGGACTAAGTGACGTCTGCCTGGGTGTTGACGTTTCCTAATTACTGTCAGAGATTAAGTTTTGCTCGACATTGAGACGCCATTCATCGTTGGTCGTCTAATGGACGCTTTTGCAGAGCATCGGAGTCGGTGAGTCGCCAAGAGACAAAGCAGAGATACGAGAAAGTTTTATTGACTCATCTTAATGCATTCATCCTCATCTTAGTTTAGACGTTCATCGTTTCTGTGGCTACAGATATACTCTCGAACGCAGTGTCTGATGATAGCATGCACCTGCGTGCTATAACCCACGTTTCTAAATGTATTATCTAGAAAGTATATTGTATTTGAGCATTTGTAGTGCGCCTTTAATAGGGTGAGCCGTTCAGAAGCGCCGACGTGGCGCAAGGTCCCACAAGAAGAAGCAGGTTTTGAGAAAAGCAAAATAGGATGTGAGACTGCTATAGGTGGGATTTTTATAGCGAACAGAAATAAGATGGTCAATTGAAGCAATGTATCGAGACTGAACCATAACAGTTCTAGTACGAGGAACAAATAGATAAAGTCTATTGGACGCGCGAAGTGAACGGAGGGAGGAACCTGAATGAGGCCGAAGTATTACGTAAACCAGGTATCTCCGAGCAAGACCCCGCTGAGCCTTGAAGATTAGAATGAGGATTTAAATTGTATGTGAGCATGAAGAGGGAGCCAGTGAAGTTCATCAAACACAAAGGTAGAGATGCGAAAGAAACGGGGAAAGCGAGCTATTTTTTTAAAGTTCCTGGTCTTAGCCCGTACATAGTATACCTATTAATAGCGAATTAGATTTAAAACTACTGCTGTGAGAATCATTCAGACACTTGTAACATTGGCAGCTGCTATTAAATACTACCAGATAACAGATGTGTGGAGTGCTCTGGGCTTTGACCACACTACATTTGCTGTTGGTTCAAATGTGTCTTCTTCTTCTTCTTGCTGTCCACTTTCTTGTCTTGTCCTTTGCGACGGGTCATCGATCAACTGGAACAGTTCTGCCATTCTGTCGAGATGCCAGATGACATTTGATTTCATTAAACCTCTTCGCGTTAGACGAGTTAAGCCACTTCAGAGATGATAGAATCGCGGATTAAAGTATAGGCTGCAGGTGAACGACCCAAATGAACTGTCATCCGTTCAGTAACCCATCACAATGCAACGATGTGCACAGCACTTTAAGGCGCATAAATAAGATTCATATACGTCGTAGGATAATCGTGGTCGTCATCGTAATCAACAGATTTATACAGCGCAGAAAAAAGAGAGGCCGCGTGACCTAGTTGATTCACATGTAGGAGCTCAGTGAATAAGTACGATCAGGTCAACTGTTTTCTACATCAAGGCAGGCAGGCAATCAAGCAGGCAGACAGAAAGGCAGGTAGGCAGGAAGGCAGGCAGGCAGACAGGCAGGCAGACAGGCAGGCAGACAGGCAGGCATATGTTTAAGTTTGATGCGGCGAGAGAGGTCTGGGAAAGAGGTGGTTTTGTGGAAACGGAGTCTTTTATGCTCTGCGTTGTTGCATGATGAGGGGCTGAGGTTTCATCTGCCTTGAGATCGCAGATTGCAGGCAGGCAAGCAGGCAGGCAGATTGAATGAAGCCCAGGCAGGCAGGCCTTCGCAAATGGCAGAGTTTCTCAAACTCATAATCCAAACGTTCAGAAAATTGCAGTGATTCGGATGCACGTCCTACAGCTATCTTATGAACCCCGATTCTGTATTGGGATACGTTAATAAAGGCGCAGCTTAGAAAGTTGCAGACGTACACCTTCATCTACTATAGTTTATATCTACTCTCATACTCTCGCTTAGTTAAAAAATGAGCAAGGCTGGGCCCCGTTAGAGGGACATTTATATGTCCCTTAGGGGCTTCTTTCTCTTCTCCCCATTGATCCTGCGCTGATATTTTCATTCTAATCACCAAAACATTGTAATCCATTTGTTCGTGTGCTATATTGGCTCGGAGCTAGACAATAGAATTGTTGGCTATGGTTATAGTTATGATTATAGTTATATATACCTTCATCCAGTGCTTAAAGTGTGCCTGGACGGTCATGGACGGCGTCCAGGCACTTATTTTCACGGCTGGACGCCGTCCTGCAACTTATTTGACGAGCAAAGCCTGGACGCCGTCCATGCAACGGGGTAATTCCTCTTTTTGATGAGCTAATCAGGCTTTATAAGTTAGTAAACTAATTAATCAGGCTTTGTAAGTTAGTAAACTAATTAATTTGCACTGCGTAACATAGCGCCTTACCGATCAAAAGGGAAGAATGGGAGGATACAGACCAGAGGAAGACCGAGAACAATGATCTGGAGATGGAAAAGAGGGGATACAAGAAGATGAAAGAGGAGGCCCATGACAGAGAGAAGTGTGGACATTGGACATACGAACCTGCCAATAGAGAGCAGAAAAGTAAAGAAGAAGGTCATACGGCTCTACCGATCACTAGTAGCTTACACCAAATCTTACAGTTAGAGAAAGTTAGCAACCATTCTTGGAAAGTGGTATGGCGAACAAGATATCGCAACATTCTTCAGGCCTAATGTTAAAAGACTATGTAGCCGATGCCTCGAATGGGAGATCTGCAGACTGGACCCAAGATGAGGCAATTTGGTAACACGGCTTACGATTCACTATGTGTCAGGAAAGACTGGACCAAATCAACTCAAAAGACTATGTGGCAGAAGTTATTTTAACAACTCTCGGTGCATTGCCCTATCAATCTGTCTGTAGGTGTATTTTGCTTGATAAACTATTTTATATTCTATGTACACTAAATTCAATTCTAGCTCAGAATTGACTAGAGCACGTTCTTCTGCAAAGAGACACAACTCCCTGTAAATGGGAGGGGGCACTCGGTAAAAGAAGATGGCAAAATTCTCGCTTCGCGCGTTTAGGCATTTTCCACCCAATCTTTCAAAACGCTGCCCAATTGTCGACAATTTCACAAGGGAAGGTAATCCTCTGTACGCTTCATATCACAACAAATAGTTCACCAACAAATAGTTGACGACAAAATAATGGTTATATTACAAAATGCTATCGAACGCTAACCAAATTTTAGTTTTTGCTCGTTGTATTTGGTCAAATAGAAGTTGGATTGATAATAATAATGCCTGCAAATCCAGCTTCTGCTTCAGCAAGAACTATTATTATCAATCCAACTTATATTTACATAGGCAAATATTCTTTTCAATGATCTAACTTTTACTTCAGCATGCATTATATTTATCTAAATATCATCAGTTGTGAAAGAATTTCGTTCACCAATCCAACTTGGCAGCTTCTATTCCATCATTATTAATATCACAAATCCAACTTTCATTTTAACAAATACAGTGGACCCCACAGTTCGCGAATCATTTGTTGTCGACTTATGTTAGTGATCTGCCTTTGCAATCTTTATGTCTTAATTTTTTGACACTAAAGCATGCCTTCGTCTACCATAGTATATACATGCGGCCTATAATTCTTCTGGTTGAATAACGTCTTTTATTGATATACAAGTATACTTGTCTGGGGGGTGCTTGCGTTGAAATTGCCAGCGCTTCTCCTTCGCCTTTATGCTCTTCTCTTCTCTTCTCTTCTCTTCTCTTCTCTTTGGTCTGTCTTTCTGCTTCGTGATATGTCTCTGCTAATCCATTCTTTGCATGACCAGTGTAACACACCGTGTATTGTATTGTAAAATGGCACCACGTAGTAACGTCATTCCCTGTACGATCGATAATAGAGTTAAACGATAACGAGACCAGTTTAAATCATCCTCAGCAGGTGTTAGATCCATCCTTGCACTGCGAGCGTCAGCACTAAACATGATTCCTTGCCAGAACCTAGTATGATAATTACTAAAGCACCGTTTCAGCACCTAGCGGTTCAAAGGTTATTAAATTTGATTATGATCGTAATCATTACCGCGATCGTCGTCGTCGTCGTCGTCGTCATCATCATCATCATCGTTTACTTAATATTAGTCCAAGCGACGTTATGTCATTTCTCTTAGTCTATGCAACGTAGCCTTCATCTACCTTTGTATCTTTTTCTTTAGCATCTTGCATGGAGTGCATTGTATGGGATTTGGATGACTGGCATTTTCTGATTAAAATACGGATGAGAAGCGCAATAAAAGACTGAAGGCAGACGAAAAGACGTAGCATACAAGCAGGCACTCAGAGGTAAACAGACAGACAAACAGACAAACAGACAGACAGACAGACAGACATACGGACCGACCTAAATTCACAGATTTACACAACCTTTTGAGGAATTTCTTAACAGTTTGTTAGTAACAGTATGATTGACAGACCGACATGAGACAGACAGAAAGACACAAGCACACAGACAAAGCAATAGTAATTCTATATTGAAGGGTGCTAGATAAACAATTCCGAATGAATGAACGAACAAACGAATGAATGCACGAATGAACTAACGATGACCGCCTAATTGACTAAATAAATTAATTAACAAATGAAACAATAAACAGACGAATGGACACAATGAGTACATTAATGATCCATTTTTATGCATATTTAATTTAATTTTTTAGATATATTTAATTCAATTCAATTTTATTTGGTGACCAAAAAACATGAGGAAATGACAAACAACAAGTTAACATAAATGAATATTCTGGTTACACAGAGGAACCTAAAGGGGTCAGAGACCCCACTAACCAGGGACACCTGTGTAGAATTTATAAACCGGCAATGGGTACCAATATTAATAACATTCACATATCAGGTAAGTAAAACTAGATAGAAGTTAATGAAACCGAAAAAGGTGAGGTCGGTCGTAGAGACTTGCCTAATCGACAGGTGTCGCCAGTGAACGACGTAGCAGAGCAATCGCAGACGAACCGATTCCATCCCTCTCTGCATACTCCTCCGTGACGACACGGATGTCGCGAACACCGTGGCTCCCCCTCTCGACAGAACTCGTCCAGTCCGATGACCTCCTGGTCACGGGCAAGACTGACCAGCTCAACCCTGTCTCCGTTGAGGGTCAAATCCTCCATGCAGCCAACAAACCCAGGGGCCAGACGCGCTGACCAGAACTCGAGCGGGAAGCGGTCCACCTCGTGCAGTGCGGCCATTCCACCGGCCACCAATCCTCCCTCCAGCTGGAACCTTTCATCCGACGATCCACTGATTACGTATCGCCGCTCCACGCTGTCCAGCTTGACCACTCCACGCATCCCCTCGTGAGAGATCGAGACCCGATGGCGCTGACCATTGTCCACGCGGTCTGTGCTCACGTTGACCTTCAGGATACCAGTGCCAAGGTCAAGAACAAAGTAGAGAAAGCCTGCAGAACAATGTCAGCAACGGTGACCTTTGAAAGCAATTGTTATAATATGGAACCTTTGTGTAAATGATGAAAATACGTGAAGTATAAAAGTATGAAGTTCTTTTATCGTTATAAACAGATATTGAAAGTACTTTAATATAAATTTAACTCTCTTCTTTACAGTAATAGGATGAATTGAAATGCACTAGAGGAGAGGAGGTCATACAAAGGATGAGTTTTCAATCTTATCTATTGTGATCCTAGCTATTTTCATCTTATTAATCTTGCCTATTGTCATCTAACCTATTGCCATCATACCCATTGTTCTCTTACCTATCTTACCCATTGTCATCTTGCTCATCTGTCATCTTGCTTATCCGATCTGATGTTATCTTACCTATTATCATCTGACCTTTCTTACCTTCTGTCATCTTACCTATTGTCACCTCACCTATTGTCTTCTTACCTCTTTTCATCTGATATATTATCAGTCTATAATTTTCATTGACCTATTGCCATATTATCTATTGTAATCTAATCTATTGTCATCTTATCCATTGTCATGTCTATTGTCATCCTCACTATTGTCATCCTACCTGTGGTCATCTTATCTATCGTCACCTTACCTATTAGCATCCTACCAAATGCCATCTAACTCATTGTAATCTTTAGCGTCGCTGTTATATGAGCGGCGCATTATAAATGTTCAGTTACAATAAGGATCATTGACTCACACTATCCTCACACCTTGCCGGTTCCTCCATCCGGAACTCTCTGCCTCCTCATGTTCGCAACTCGCTCAGCGAGACTTTAGCTCCATAAGCTGGAAACATACCTCTACCAGTCTACTTAAAGTCTCAATTTATGTCGGGCTTCATTTCTGAACGTTTCAAGGAGGGCGTTGTATAATTACAGTTACACTGAATGGTATTAAATATAATTTATTATAATATCGATACTGACATTATACGATTTTTTAGATGCAGTAAAACTAATAATTATTAAGGTATAATAACCGAACAATTACATAGCGTCACATTGTAACGAATAAATACTAACCGTCCAAGATCTCGAGTCCGAAGAAGTCGGTCGTTGCACTGGCTCCCAAGCCGTACATCACCAGTCCATTCGGTTCATTTGTGGCGAAATGGAACTGGACAGTGGTGCCACCTGGCGAATCGGGACTCCACTCCGGCAGACGAATGAACGATTTCTCAGACCGGAAACCGACCGACATAAGCAACAGACCTCCGTCCTCGCATCGACCGTAGGACAAGGAGCCACCGTGAGACTGGACCAGACCATCGTCCACCCTCGACAGACCAACCAGATCCAGCTGGATGTTGTCAGCGCGGTATAAGACCTAAGTTGAAATAAACATGGCCACTCCTTTCATTAAGTTTAATCTCAGCATGATTTAATATTTATTATAATCTGAAAATCCTAATAAAAAATTATAATCTTCTCTAATCTTATCTGAAAAGTCAAATAGAATATCCAATTCACTGCCTAATCAAATTAAATTCCATTCTCTTACTCACGCCTATCACTCTGTGTTTTCTTTCTTTTAGTCTCACTCTCTGTCTGTCTCTCGCCCTCAGTCTCTGTGTATCTATACCTCTGTCTGTCTTCCTCTCACTCTCCCACACTTTCTGTCTGTGTCTGTCTGTCTCTGTCTGCCTGCCTCTGTCTGTCTGACTTTGTCTCTCCTCATATCTTTCTCTGTCTCTGTACGTCTGCCTCTGTCTGGCTATGTTTCTGTCCCTCTCAATTCCGCTCTCTCTCTCTCTCTCTCTCTCTCTCTATATATATATATATATATATATATATATATATACGTACATATATATATATACAGACAGCTAGACAGACAGACAGAAGCAGAGACAGACCGATAAATATATATACATATATATCGGTCTGTCTCTGCTTCTGTCTGTCTGTCTGTTTCTGCCTGTCTCTTCTTGCTTTCTTCCCTTTAGCCTCTCTCACTGTCTCTTCCTGCATGTCTCAACCTCCATTCTGCCTCTGTGTCTTCGTCTTGTATGAGTCTGTTTGTCTGCCTTCCTCTCATCCAATCGATATCAGCGAGATCCGATTTCGTGCTGGTCTACGGAGTCAGTCAATTGATCAATAGAGGAGGCGTATTTGGAGGAAATCAGCCAAAAGCTCCTTGTCTCCCCAATCAGATCAGAATCCAGGATCAGTCGACGAAATCCGACGAATAGATTGACCAACGTCCGCAACAACGACCCAAAGCCTATATTATGAAGAGATCAGGCTTTCCTTTAAATTACTCATCAGTTTATTAAAGTTCTCCTTCTATGTAGCTTATGTCGATACCCGTGTGTGTGTCTATGTATGCCTTTGTGTGTCTGACTGTGTCTCCAAGTGTTTCTCTGTGTTCCCCTCTGTATTTCTACTTTAATCCCTGTCTAATGTGCTGTTGATCCTGAAACGTAATAAATTATGCTGCTCGTGTACTGTTTTAAAAACTAATAATAATAAGTTGTCATTTACTCGAGAGCATTCTACAAAATGTGCTCATTCGTACTAACACAGGAAAATGCAAAGTAGAAGTATGAATAGAAGACGAGAGGAATGTTTCTTGGACCATTGGAAGGAGAAATCCGCCCAGAAGAAGAACTAAATGCATAGGAAATGGCAGAGGAATGTTTCTAGGACCATTGGAAGGAGAAGTCCTCCCAGAAGAAGAACTAAATGCATAGGATATGGCAGAGGAATGTTTCTAGGACCATTAGAAGAAGAGTCCAAAAAATATATGTACATAAAATAGCAGGTAACGTTTGTAGTGCCAGAATAGACCAATTGGAAGGAGAAATGTAGCCAGAAGGAAAACGAAATGTTTGTATTGTAGAAGAGGAACATACCAAGAAGGAAAAGTTAAATGCATGCATCGGAAAAAGCAGAGGAATGTTTGCTAGACCATTGCAATGAGGAACTCACCGAGAAGAGACACTAAATGCATATAATATAGCAGGTAATAATACGGGAAAGTTTTCAGGAATGTTGGAAGGAGATGCACAGAAGAGGTAAGAAATTTATACTTAGGAAATAGTATGGAAATGTTTCCCGGACAATTACACGTAGACGATAAACCCATACGGGGGCCGAAGAATAGTGCATGGTGAACACATGGGGACGCAGCGCATGAGCAACCGAGATCGAGACCCGTATTCCCTATGGTTGACTTCCTTCCTTCTTTCGCTAGGCGGCGATTGTTAAAAATGAGATGCATAGCATAATGGGCGCCTTGCGGGGCTGCCGACGGCTAAATTCGACTCCTGTAATAATTCGTCATCATTCGCTCATACTGTACTTGTAATCATACTACGGTTTGTCAGTTTGAAATTAAACGAAGAATATTATTATTATTACCCAGAAGGACAGCTAAATGTATGTATAGGAAATTGCAGAGGAATTTTTGGCAGATAATCGGCAGGATTTAAAAGATCTTCGAAGACATCTGATGAGAGAAGTTGCCTTCATTGCGTTGTACGCAGCGATCAATAATTATTATACGAATGATGTACACAGTGACGACGCACCTGTTTAAGGCATCCTTTGAAATTGTCGACCTGGAGTTGGCTGGGAATGGTCGAGGGAAGAGGGGAGGGCCATCCGCCAGCGAAGACAATCCGACTGGACATCGTCGTGAAGTTTCCAACTACTGTTCCAGTTCGAACATATGAATCATCGACTTCCACTGTTACCTAAACAATACCAAGGACCACGTCAATCTACATAGTTTTATGTTAGCATTCATTCTGTCAAAACATTACACAGTGCCCGTTCAAGGTACATGTCACTACTCAAAATCGCTCCATGTAGGCTACATGCACGCATTGGGTATGTACATGTACGTGCGTGCAACAATGCATGCAATTAGGTATGTATAACCATAACCATCATTTTTTATTAATCCCTTCATACAAACAATAGACAATTACAGAGTTCAATTAGCAAAAGTAGAATGATAGGGAATAATACGGAAAATATAATACCCACTGTCAGGGATACCATTTCATATTTTAAGTTTACAGTAGCTGGTTATGAGAACATACATGGTGATACAGGAGAAAGAAGTAGCTAAATGCTTAACTAGATATTAAGCAAATTGTCAATCATGTACAATGAACGTAAAACAGAATCCCAACAATTAAAAGCAGGAAACTATGCAAAACAATAGCAAACTCAGTTGGTATTTCAATATTGCACAGTCAATTAATTAGGCTGTGCCAATAGAAAAAAACGAAGTCTAGGTTTAAAAAGACATATGTGTGGCGTTAAGGGCAGGTAGCTAGGTAAATTATTACAAGTTTTAGGACCAATACATTGATAGAAAATTTACATGCATCGGTTCTCGAACGATCAGATCTGTAATTATCAGAAAATCGTGGGCTATGAGAAACCACTTGGGATACAGATGTAAACAAACTAATAAAAGAAGGTGGTAATCGATCATGGATGTATGCATGCATGAATGGATGGATGGATGGACGGACGGACCCACCGACCGACCGACAGATAGATAGTGTGCCCTGCCCCAGTGTCCCACTACATACTGGATAAGATCAATTGGGATAGATCAAGTTACTGGATTATATTAATTACATAGAAGAGAATAATTAACTGGATAAGATTTTTGAGATTAGATTAATTGACTCAAAAGGATTAATTAATTGGACAAGATTAATTAACTTTACTAGAATAATTAACGGATTAAGATTAATTGAACGGTTTAGACTATCTGATTGGAACGCCAATTATCACACAGCAGTTAATTATTGTTTATTATTATTATTATTATATTATTATTAAACGGACGTTTTCTAAACTAGCTGGGGCACCCGCTTCCCGGATAAAGACAGGTTTTTGACCCTGGCTAGGAGAAAGACGGCGGCAGCCCACTCTACTGGGTGTCCGAGGTGTTCCCCGAGCGAACGGCGAAGGTTTCGAGTAAATAGCTGAAAAAGTGTGCAAATGCATAAACGGAGAGACATACATATACACAGAATCTGGATATACATGTGAACCCCGCAATGGTGTTTATAGTATATACCCACGTGACCGACTGTGCAAACGATACTGTATACCTGGTACCTGTACGATATAATGTCGCAGGTGACACGATCCTGGTGAATTAGAAGGAAACTTTGCTTTTATGGGTGTGTGAGAGGTGCACCGTAGGTGTTTGGCCCTGGAGACCAGGAAGAGGGTGGCTGCGGGGTTCAGGAATCCCTCTACTGCGTGACCCAGGTGTTCCCCGAGCCAACGGCGAAGGTTTCGAGTCAAAAGCTGTAAAGCTGTAGAAATGCATCGCCGGACAGAGTGACACACAGAAAAGCTTCTTTATTTATAAGATTTCAATGGAATGCAATTGCGAGAACTTGTATTGCACCTTTTTTAACCTATTGAAAAACAATTGGTTCAAACACGATGCAAGTCTAGCGCAATTCTGTTATCAGCTAGAACATAAAATCCACATGACTCCCCACATGACAAATCCACATGACAAATTCCACTTCGCGACGTGCCAGATCTGTTGAAACAGTTACTTAGTCATTTGAAAGGCGGAAGATCATTTCCCTAAATCGGATGACATCAAAGGGATCTAGCGCCATAAAAATCGAATCACGTGTTAAGCGTTTTAGCGAAAGCGTTGCTCAGGGCCAGCGATGGATTTGGATGATGTGGTTTATGAGGCTCTAATCGATACTGGTTCTGCGTTTGTTCATGTGTTAGTTCATGTGTTAGTTCATGTGTTAGTTCATGTGTTAGTTCATGTGTTAGTTCATGTGTTAGTTCATGTGTTAGTTCATGTGTTAGTTCATGTGTTAGTTCATGTGTTAGTTCATGTGTTAGTTCATGTGTTAGTTCATGTGTTAGTTCATGTGTTAGTTCATGTGTTAGTTCATGTGTTAGTTCATGTGTTAGTTCATGTGTCAATTCATGTGCTAATTCATGTGTTAATTCATGTGTTAGTTCATGTGTTAGTTCATGTGTTAGTTCATGTGTTAGTTCATGTGTTAGTTCATGTGTTAGTTCATGTGTTAGTTCATGTGTTAGTTCATGTGTTAGTTCATGTGTTAGTTCATGTGTTAGTTCATGTGTTAGTTCATGTGTTAGTTCATGTGTTAGTTCATGTGTCAATTCATGTGCTAATTCATGTGTTAATTCATGTGTTAATTTACGTGTTTGTTCATGTGATTTTTTATTATGCGATTGTAATAATTATCACTTTGTTTAAAAATGATGTTCTTAGTTATATACGTTGTAAGCTACTGCGCAATTGCTGGTAGTTTACTAAGGAATATACTCACTTACTTAGTTTGTTCATGTGTTAGTTCAGGCATTTGTAACTACGTCTAGTTTTTGCTTTGGTTCATATTTTGTCTAACGTTGCGTTCATGTTTTTGTTCATGTGTTACACTTTGCGTTCGTCCACATTGATGGATTCATTCTGCAATAAAAATGCGCTAAGAAAATGATTTATTTTGTTTTTAATCTTGTTTCTCTGATTCTTTTTTGCTTCAATGACGAAGAGATTATCTCCTCCTCTTCATCACTGCATCTCGCTGTCCCTCTGTCTGTCTGTCTCTGTCACTCTTTCGATCACTGTCTCTCTGTCTCTCTCTTTCTTTCTCTCTATCTCTGTATCGGTCTGTCTGTCTGTGTCTCTGTCTGTCTGTATGTCTCACTTTCTCTGTCTCTGTCTCTTCTTCATTTATTCCTCTCTCCTACACTCTGTCTGTCTGTGTCTGTGATTGCGTCTGTTTCTGTCAGTCAGTCAGTCAGTCAGTCTGTCTATCTATCTATCTATCTATCTATCTATCTATCTATTTGTCTATCTATCTATCTATCTATCTATCTATCTATCTATCTATCTATCTATCTATCTATCTATCTATTTGTCTATTTGTCTATCTATCTATCTATCTATCTATCTATCTATCTATCTATCTATCTATCTATCTATCTATCTATCTATCTATCTATTTGTCTATTTGTCTATCTATCTATCTATCTATCTATCTATCTATCTATCTATCTATCTATCTATTTGTCTATTTGTCTATCTATCTATTTATCTATCTATCTATCTATTTGTCTATTTGTATATCTGTCTATCTATCTATCTATCTATCTATCTATCTATCTATCTATTTGTCTATTTGTCTATTTGTCTATCTATCTATCTATCTATCTATCTATCTATCTATCTATTTGTCTATTTGTCTATCTATCTATTTATCTATCTATCTATCTATTTGTCTATTTGTCTATCTGTCTATCTATCTATCAACCTATCTATCTATCTATTTGTCTATCTATCTATCTATCTATCTATCTATCTATCTATCTATCTATCTATCTATCTATTTGTCTATCTATCTATCTACCTATCTATCTGTCTATCTATTTGTCTATCTATCTATCTATCTATTTGTCTATCTATCTATCTATCTATCTATCTATCTATTTGTCTATTTGTCTATCTATCTATTTATCTATCTATCTATCTATCTATTTGTCTATTTGTCTATCTGTCTATCTATTTATCTATCTATCTATCTATCTATTTGTCTATCTATCTATCTATCTATCTATCTATCTATCTATCTATTTGTCTATCTATCTATCTATCTATCTATCTATCTATTTGTCTATCTATCTATCTATCTATTTGTCTATCTATCTATCTATCTATTTATCTATCTATCTATTTGTCTATTTGTCTATCTATCTATCTATCTATCTATCTATCTATTTGTCTATCTATCTATCTATCTATCTATTTGTCTATCTATCTATTTGTCTATCTATCTATCTATCTATCTATCTATCTATCTATTTGTCTATCTATCCATCTATCTATCTATCTATCTATCTATCTATTTGTCTATTTGTCTATCTATCTATCTATTTGTCTATCTATCTATCTATCTATCTATCTATCTATTTGTCTATCTATCTATCTATCTATCTATCTATTTGTCTATCTATCTATTTGTCTATCTATCTATCTATCTATCTATCTATCTATCTATTTGTCTATCTATCTATTTGTCTATTTGTCTATCTATCTATCTATCTATCTATCTATCTATCTATCTATCTATCTATCTATCTATCTATTTGTCTATCTATCTATCTATCTATCTATCTATCTATTTGTCTATCTATCTATTTGTCTATCTATCTATCTATCTATCTATCTATTTGTCTATCTATCTATTTGTCTATTTGTCTATCTATCTATCTATCTATCTATCTCTCTCTTTCTCTTTCTCTCTCTCTCTCTAACTCTACTCGTGTCTCTCCTGTTCTATCTGCCTCTTTGTCTCCATATCACTCTCTCCACTCTTCCTGTCTCTCCTTCTGTCTCAGTCTGCGCTTGATTTCTCCGATGACTAACTAGGCTGACTTCGTCCGTCCGTCCACATGTATGTCTGCCTCGGACTGTGAATCTAACTCCGTTGATTATATCTCTGTGTCTGTCTGTCTATCTCTATTGCTTTCTTCTTTATCACTGTCCGTCCTCGTCCATGCAACGTGTTTTCCGATATGTTTGGTTATTAAGTGTTACTAATTTCAATCAAACATACGCGGCAATATATAGTTTCTGCCTGAATCTCTTTATCAATCTTTGTGCTTCTTTATCGCCATGTCTCCTGGTATGTACGTCTGCATTTTCAGTCTGTTTATCTTTATTTGTGTGCCCGCCTGTGTTTATTTATTTAGGTGTCTGTCTGTCACTGGGTTTCTTTCAGTCTGTCTGTGTGTCTGTCTGTATATATGTGTGTATCTCTGAAGTTTATTCTTTTTTATTTTTATGTATGTACTAAATTTAGTGAACTAAAACTTTTGCTCACATACAAAATTTTGAAATTTGTCGGTAGACCTATTTTGTACACTATTCGTATTCGTATTCGGTTGAATAGTTGATCATATTTATTCATAATCGGCCGAATAGTGAAAATCACCTATTCGGTACAGCGTTATAGTAAGTATGTCTGTCAATGTGGAGACTAGTTCTGAACTACTGACAAAGTTGAATTATTACCATTGTATCGTGAACCACCCTGTCTACTGTCTGTATGCGTGTCTATCTGAATGTGCGTCTGTCTGTATGCGTGTCTGTCTCTATGTATGTATGTTGTCCCTATGTGTGTCTTTCTGTCTCTGTGTGTGACCGTCCAACTATTTCTTCGCATATAATTAGGTCGTTTGGTCGGTCATGTTTCTTAAACGAAGCGACAGTCTAAACCTCTTGGACTGCAGCAGTGAACATGCCAATCGTCCTCCTCAGCAGCAGAGCATCTAATGACGATAAAGATGGAGGGGCTGCGGAGCCCAGAATAGACCGGCAATCAATCGTATCATCCGCTTCATCACAATCGGCTCCCAAGTCTCGATCCTCCACGATTGCGGATTTCTGTTTGTTTAGCGCGTGCACTGTCCAGTTAAGGCGCACCCTTGTCCACCGCCGTCCCACCTGCGTTGCTATGGCAAGGTTTTCCGGTCCAGTGGTCGAAAAAGGTGGGAGGGTGCCGTCTCTTCGGTTCGGTGGAACAGATTGGAGAACTTCTTGTCCCCAGAACCAAGGTCAAATTCGGCGATCGTGCCTTCTAAGTGGAGCCTGAGGTGCGTTTTGCGGCATCGATTGAGATCTTTAGGGCACGACTCAAATCTCACCATTTATGAAGGCATAGTTATTGTCATAGTGCATGTATGGTTTTCTTGTCGATTGCTGGCTGTTACTGTAAAGCGCCCTTGTAGCGGCAAGGCTTTGTCACTTAGGAGCATGTTGGAATTTGCGCGACGCGTCTTACAAAGGCAAACGATATTGAGTTAATTAAATTAATTAAATTTGATATGATTTGAATTCGTTCCTTGCGTTTCTGTTAATTTTTGACAAAAAATCATCTCTGAGTCCTGAGCAATACGGAGGTGGAGTTTGAATTAATCAACTGGGTATGTACGTACGTACGTATGTATGTATGTATGTATGTATGTATGTACGTACGTACGTATGTATGTATGTATGTATGTATGTATTTATGTATGTATGTATGTATGTATGTATGTATGTATGTATGTATGTGTGTGTGTATGTCTGTATGTATGTATGTATGTATGTATGTATGTATGTATGTATGTATGTATGTATGTATGTATGTATGTCTCTGTCTGTGTCTCTGCCTGTGTCTCGTCCTGTGCCTGTGTTTGTCTGTCTGTGTCTGTGCCTGTGTATATGTTTCGATCTGTGTCCCTGTCTGTGTGTCTGTCTGTGCCTCTGTCTGTGTCGCTATCTGTGTCTGTGTCTCAGCCTGAATAACAATCCCTCAAAGGGATGCATCAGCCACACGGATCCCTCTCAGTGGCGGTTCCAATGGGGCGGCCAGAGGGCCATCAGGGATCAGATAATGGAAGTCCATTTAGTTTTCAATCCTAGTTGTTGGAACGTAGCATATTAGTCGCAGAAACAGCTATGTCTGTTATACGTTTTTTGTAAACAATATAGTTAGTTAGTTTCTCTATGTTTCTAACCTGCGAACGGATTAGATGCAAAGTCATTGTCATGGCCTTTGTTTTAAATACCCTTAAGACTGGTTAGACATAGGTTTAGTTGGTCAAGGTTATGATGGTGCAAGTGTAATGAGCGGTGTTAATAATGGTGTCAGGCCATTGGAGAGAGTTGGGAGTTGGAGGACACTGGCCATTTATGTCCATTGTTACGCACACCAATTGAATGTACTTTTAGTTGATACATGTAAATCTATTCCAGAACCTAGAGATTTTTTGCATTACTCGAAAGATATTGACTTCAAGTTCTCTTACGCATAATGCAGAAACATAAGTCGTTCTTGATTATGGTGCCATTGTGACTTTTGTGTTTTTGTAACACAGTATTGTTGAAGACCTCAGCACTTGCACACTTTTACAGCTATTCACTCGAAACCTTCGCCGTTCGCAGTATAGGGGGCGGCCGCCGTCTTCCTCCTCGCCAAGGCCAAAAGTTGGGCACCTGTTAAAGCGATCAAGTTTATATGCAACTAATTTGACCACAACGACCAAATGTTCCATCTAAGCTGTGTGCATGTGCGCGCGCACACGGGCCATGGAGCCTATACGTACACACAGTTTTATGCACAAATAACAAGTCACGGTTTCTTGTCAAGAAACTACATAAATCGAGGCTCCTAGCCAGCTGCGGTCTATCTTACTACAAAAACTTTGGCTCCTTGGCTGAATTGTAACCTCACTTATTTTTAAACATGGGACTTTCATAGGTTATCACATCTTATAAGAAATGATCACCCTCGACTTTTAGATTATGGTCTTAATTTAGCTATCATCGCAAAAATTGTCAACTATTTATAAAATGTTGCACATAAAAAATTTCCTGCGCACACTATCTCCCAAAAATTATAGGGGACATTTACAATAACCTGGCTTTTTTCTGAGACCATAATTATAAGCTTGCTTTTCATGAGGTTGTTGATGTGAAGAATTCATGTTGCTCCAGCGCACATACATGCATCTGGTCGGTGTCATTCAGTGCGGACAAAACCTAGCACTTTCAGTTTCGACAAAGTCGAGTATCCAATTGGCCCCCGCCAGGTTCCTCGCCCCCTATGGCACCCCTGATGGAAAATCCTAGGGCCGCCACTGATCCCTCTGTTCCATTTGATTCCGTCACCAGTATCCTCGCATTAAATTTTAGAAAGCAGTTTTCCTCCTTAAATAAATCTAGCATAATAAATAATTAAATATTTCCTCAGACTTTCCAAAAATTCATAACCTGACCATTGAGCTAGCTTTAGAACAAGAACGATGCCTACCAATCGAACATTCTGCAAAACCCTGGAAGGCATCCTTCATAACAAGTATTCCGGTCAATCTCTGGTCTACCTTTACACTCAAGGCTGCGGTTCTCCGAAGTATAGTGGTCTGACTGCGCATTGAGAGTTCATGGTTCAAATCCCGGCCAGAGGCAGACATATGCTCCTACACCTGCTCATAATTGTAATCGTATTATCCAAACTTCTAAAGCGCCACTTGAAAGCCAAGCGCAGGCAACAGGCTTATTCAGAAGGGTTCTGTTTCAGCAATAATGAGTGAACCGACCGCACACTGTGGGTAAGTAGATGAGACGGGAGAGGATTGGTCAGCCTAGGCTTAGAAAATGAAGCTGTTAAAACTTTATTCCCATGGATTCCTCCTTAAATGACGTATCCTTCTACAATTCTTTTCATCTTCTAATTTTCTTTTCTTGTTCGTTCTTTTGTCCTTCATCTTTATTTCACATTATCTGGTACATCTTCATCTTAATCCTCTTTTCCTCGACATTATCTTCCTCTTCCTCTGCCACTCCACCGTCTTCCTCAGTTTATTCTTTGTCATCGTCGTTCTCCTCCTAATCCTCTTTCTCGTACACTTCTCCCTTTACCACTACAGCATCTCCTCCTTTTTCTGCGCCTCCCTTCACCTCTTCCTCATTCTGTTGCAAATGCAGTCACCATGAAAAAAGGCTCAGCCTATGATCACAGATCACAGCTCAGTCTTTGCGATGGTCCTTATCCCAGACATCATGTCCATGTTTTACTGCCTGGCATTTTTTGCCTTTCTCCAGAAGCGCAAAAAATTTCCCAGGCAATAAACGACGTCCATGATCTCAGCTCCATAATGTTTTACGGGAGACCGTTTTCCATGACTGGTTAATCGACGTAATGTATAATGAGGTAATGAAGCATTTATGCTAAGCCTTTTTATCATCGTCTCTGCGGATTCTGTCATGCATCCATGCATATCGTTATTTATGTAGCGGAGATTTTAAGCGGACAAACGCGTTACGATTTTTAATATGAGACACGTGGAGGATACATAATAATAATAATGATGATAATAATAATGACAATAATAATAATAATAATAATAATAATAATAATAATAATCTAAATTGCCTACCTCCACCTATAAGTATAATCTTAAGAAACTTGCACCTTCCAAAAAAAGGCTGTCAGATATATTGCAAACATTTCTGATGGAGCAAACATTACTCAGTATTTTCAAAAATATGGACTCTTGGGTGTTGATAAAATCAAGCAGATGCAAATAGGAAAGTTTATGTATCGCTATAATTATGGTTTATTACCACATGTTTTAATAACATTTTTTGCCTCACCTCCGATCGCCATCAGACAAGAAACTCGACATCCTATGACCCTCCTTATGCACACACAAATACTCGATTGTTTTCCATTTCATGTACTGGATCCCATTTATGGAATCTTCTCCCAACACAAATTCAACATCAGCCAAAAATTAGATTATTTAAAAATAAACTTCGCCTCTATTTGCTAGAAGACACCTCTAAGCATTGAATGTTTATATTTCTGTCTATTCAGTGGATGCAATGAGCCCTCAATTAAGGCACTTGCTAAGATTAACTTCTATCTATTTTTACTTATCTGATATGTTAATGGTATTAATATTGGTACCCACTGCCAGTTTGTAAATAAACATAGGGGCCTCTGGTTAGCGGGGTCTATGACACCTTTAGGTTCATCTGTGTAACCAGTATATTCATTTATGTTAACTTCTTGTTTGTCATTTTCTCAAATTTGTTGGTTACCAAATAAAACTGAATTGAAAATTGAATTGAATATTACTACTAATGATAATACTAATGATAATGCAATAAGTCTGATAATAATAGTCTAATACTAATACTAGTACAACAACTGTTAATACTGCTCTACTCACTCCACTTACCACGACCACTACCACTTCTACTACCACTATTACTACTAGCGCTCTTATTACTAATATCATTATTATTAATATTGTTATTATTGTTACTACTATTATTAATATTAATAATAATAATTATTATTATTATTACCACCTTCGTCATCATCACAAATTTGTTGACATCAGTTTGCCCGAAACCTTTGTCATTTTTCTCATACTCTCTTTAGAGACCCTACCTGTGGTTATCTAGCTGCGTGGGTCTAGTGACCCTACTGTGGCCAGTGCATGCGTAGAAGCAAGGCATCGTTCGTATGTAAGCACATTTTCGACTTGTGCAGTCGGCGTTGGCTGTTGGTCGGGCGGAGCGTTTGATGTCCAGAGGTGGTCTATCGACGTAATTGGCCAGAAATCGACGCCGACTAATGACCCAATTACACTGACAGCAGGAAGAAGAAGAAGAAGAGCCATAAATAGGAACGGGACGATAAAGCAGAAGGAGGAGGAAGAGGAAGAGGAAGAGGAGGAAGAGGGAGAAGAGGAGGAGCAGCTGAAGAGGGAGGCGTGCTGCTGTTATGGACTAGGTGCTAACAGAGAAAAACGAAGATTCAGGAAGTGTAGTACGGGGAATGAGTCTGAGGAAAGGAGATTGGAGTGTGAGGGTGGAAATATAAACAGACAGACAGGCGAGGAGGAAGAGTGGAAGATATGGAGACGAGAAGGAGGAAGAAGATGAGGATGAAATGAAGGTCGAGGATGAAAAGCACGAGGTAAGAAGGAGGAAGAAGATGAGGAAGAGAAAAAGAGGGGTGGAGGATGAAACGGAAGAAGAGGACGAGAAAGAAAAGTAGGCGGAAGGAGGAGGTGGAGGGAGAGAATGAATAGGTGAAAATGGAGAGATGGAGAAATGAGAAAATCAGGAGGATAGGACTAAATAGCAGGAGGAGAAAGAGTAATGAACAAGTAGACAGATAGATATGTCTCAGAACACAAAATAGAGAATGATTATATTGATGAAGAAAGAGAAGAACTAATTTAAAGATATGAAGAGGAGGATTACGTCATGATTGATACCATAATATAATCCAACCTCTAAAGCGCCATTTGCATAAATGCCTGAGACCTCAATCGATGTTCGCTTCGATTCAGTGATAGTCAGAAATCACAGTGCATTGTTGAATCCATACATAGTGACATAGTTATCATTTAGCATTGATTACAGAACATCTTTATCCTAGTTGGATAATTTATAACCGAGCACCGCTATATCTGTTACTATGGGACATTGTGATTACATTTTAGATATAAAATAATGTACTCAACTATAATTATGCACATGCACAAGATCGTTCTGTCACTATTTCCTTTGTATAAAAGTTCTTTATTGTTGTTTTATGTTGCCTTTCAGGTATGAATAGCCCAACAGATCCATCTATACTTTGATAGGCGCATGTCTGTGTACAAAGGGTCCCTCACTAGCCAGACACCATCCCTTTCGTTTTGCTTGTTTCAGTTCATTTCGTCGCAGATCATTTCGTCACATTCATTTTGTCGCAGTTCATTTCGTCGCATTTCATTTCGTTGCATGTCATTTCGTCGCATTTTAAAAACGACACTAACCGTAACCCTGACCCTAAACGCCCCTCACGACGCATAGCTTGACCCTAACCTGAAGAAATGAATGCGACGAAATTAAATGCGACGAAATGATCTGCGACAAAATGATCTGCGACGAAATGATCTGCGACGAAATTATCTGCGAAGAAATTATATGCGAAGAAATGAGCGGACACTCGTTATACTAAACATTGCTGCAGTGCTTCTTTGTTTAATGCATGCTGTACTTAATTAGCTTATGTACCAAAGACGTTTTAACCTGTATTCAGTGTGTGTTTAACTTGCCTGTGAATTACGAATTGATTTGAATTGAATTCACGTTGAAATCGGATAGATCAGAGAAAGAAGCTGATAACTTGAGAAGCTATGGTGGGGAAAATAAGATGTGACATAGACTCAAGAATAAAACCAGGAAAATTCAGAAAACATACGAAAACACGAAAGTAGAGAGAAATCAGGACGAAATGGAAAAGAAGAAAGCGAAAGCCATGAAGCAGGAATACTAAGAGTCCTGGAGAAGAATCGAGGATCAAAAAAAAGAAAATATGATACAAGTAGGTCGTGAATTAGACTGAGACGGGATGTAACAGGACAGCGCGAATGGGAAGAACAGCACAATGAAAGATACGACGACTATGACCATGACCATGACCATGACTATGACTATGACCATGACCATGACTATGACTATGACTATGCAGCGGTGGTTTGGAGCCGGTTCGGTCAGGTTCGTGCGAACCGTTAGTTCAAAATAATAAATATGCCTAAAATCAACTACTAATTTTTAAAAAATCAAAATTTTTTTAATTGAAAAAAATTTCCGTTTCTACAAATTTTTATATAAATTGTATAACTATTACTTTACAGTTTAGCCTTTCGGCAAAAATATAGCGAAATTCAGCTCTAAGCAAAAAACTTGCTCCATTTGACGTCAAACACTTAAAAATGCTTGGCGGATGGACCCGAAACTCCGCTGAAGGAGCTTCGTGGGCCCAGACGCCAGACCCCCTAATCGTAATTTGACTGACTGTGGCGGTGACCGATATGGCATAAGGGGACATACTAACTGCGAACCCTTTGTTACAAATTTGGCAATACACCGCTGTGACTATGACTATGACCATGACTATGACTATGACCATGACGATATGATATACATTCATTCGAGAGCCATGCATACCACATAGCACACTGTGTGGCAAAATAAATTGTTTCTGGTAGAGCGAGTAGCAAAATTGTTGTGAGAAAAGACTAGATGACCGCAGACAGCGTTCGTTCGTCGTTTGTATGCACTCATTACTTTGAAAGCCCTGTTGATACGATTCGTTTGAGTTCGCGAATTCGCTACATGGACTTCTCTCTTAGTTGGATGAGCGGTCGGAAAAACAGAGTTTTCTCTTGAAACTCGCTTCCGCAGGGAAATAACGAATATTCAGGTAAAGGCTTCAGATCCAACTTTAAATCACTCGTTTCAGAGCGACAAATTCTTAACAGTATATCGATTTAAAATCAAATGTATCAGATTTTTTCCCAAAAGCATAACGGCGATTTTTATGTTGCAGACGCAAAATTAGAAAACGCAAATTTTGTGAGTGTAAATCTGGTGGTCGATGTATATTTTCTTATTTTATTTGGTCCATTTCAAATGCATGTGTGCAGAAATGTATTTGTACATATAGGCCTACATATATTTTGCAGGTATGTATGTATTTATGTATGTACCGTATGTATCTATGTATTTTGCATGTAGATGTACACACACATAATATATGTATATATATATATATATATATATAGTGTGTGTGTGCGTGTTAAATAGAGCTAAAGATTATGAAGATGATAATTAGTCCGACGAAGTTTTACATCAAGAAAATGAGACATAAAGTTAATCGTTCGTACACAAAGCAGTTCAGAAAGAAATCGCTTTGATCGGTGCGATGCACTAAACTCACTGAATGGGATTAAAACCGACTCTCAGAGTGAACCAGGGCACAAGGGAATTTAGCAATCTTCCGATAAGCGATTTAGGAAACCCTTTGCTTCAGAATGAACGTCTTCGGGAGATCCATACGTTCATACGTTAACGGCTCCGTTAGCGTCTTGGACTAAAGCTGCACCCTTGAACTGTGTTGAACCTCGTTTACGAATGACCCATCAACCGAACCAAACTAGCCTCTCTCTCATCGACGCCAACGTTTTCTCTGCTGCCGTATAATTCAAACGCTGCGCATCCCTACTTGATGTTTTTCGGTTGCGTAACGACTCCTACGATCGTAAAGGTAACGTAAATCTGCTCGATAATGTCACATGACGTCGTCTCTTTGTTCGTTTGCCAATGACCAGAAAGCGAATAGAAAAGACAACCGCCTATTTATTGCCGGTGTTTATTGTAGCGCAGTTATTTCTGCGCTCGAATAGTCGCCGGCCTGAACGCGTCGTCGCTCTGCGGCCATTTTGCACAGCGGATTTCTTTGCGGTGTCTGTCTACGCTTAGGAAGGCGCGGCGTTGTTTGGAGGCGAGAATAAGACTTTGACAACGTATGTCCATCGGAATACACCCCTATTGATCGGCGCAACACGCCCCGTCCCCTGCGGTCCCCACTGATAGATTTAGTCGACTCGGGGACAGTCCAACGCAGGTCAAGCGTCCCCGTTCGGAAGTGACCAAGTTATGACCATCGGCCGCAAGTTCGATTCCGAATCGAAGTCCAATATTTTATATGAGATTTTGAGAGAGAGAGACAGACAGACAGAGAAAGAGAGAGATAGAGAGAGACACAGAGACAGACAGACAGACAGACAGAGAGCTCAGGTTCAAAGCGTAGGTGCAAAGCGTCAGCGACTTCATTTTCTTAGCATCGTCATAAGATGACCGGTGGCCAGTTACCCTCTCGGCGTCTCATCCTCCCACTGAGAGAGTTTTCGTTTTGGCGAAGTTGGCTCGGAGTGCAGTAGGTGAAATGCAAATCTCTAAGCCAATTCCAACCAAAGTGAGGGTTTGAACCCTCAACATCTCGGCTGACAGTCCAACACGCAGACCACTAGACTAACAAAAACCAACGAAGGAGTGGCATATAAAATGAGGAGAAGAATTAACTATTGTTGATTCAAAGATTTCGTGCGTCTACGTAATAGTAGGCCTACATATGCGCATCTCCAAGATAACTACCCAGAAACTAGCGTTAAATAATCAACATAAATTTATACGAACGAGGCAATGGCGAGTGTGGAGAGATGCCAGGGAACTAACTACTGACTCGCGGATTGCGGACAAGGAAAATGGCGTCTATGAGAAGAGAATTCGCAAAGACACATTCATTAGCTTTTATTGATGAGTCGTCTCTCAAAGTTAACAATAAAAATAAACAGTAGACGGAAAATTTGATTGGAGATAGATTCAAACCGTAGAAACATTATTAGCAGTTGTGATCTCTGCCTGGCACGATCGAAGCGATAATGCAGGTCTCGAGATGCACTTTCTCTTAAACATGCTTACAGACAATGCGAGAATCTCCCGTCCTCTGACAGCAGGTACATCTACACGACATATATAATAAATAATATTATAATAAATAATATATATAATATATAAGAATAAAGTAAATTTAAACTCACGTGACATATTCCTCGATTCGCCACGAGCTGCAAAAATAAACCAAATAAACAAAATAAGCCAAACGTACAAATTGCTTTACGTGAAAACACTTAATTAAATTCATAGATGGCTGTTCCTGTGGGCCTATAGGCATTGTACATTATACAATCTTAATGAAAACCATATACACGTACATTTATACAATTGATTGAATAATCAGATAATTTAGCAATTTCATTTAAAATAAATAAAGATTATTCAGAGAGCGCAATTATTCATCCGGAATGACGTTCCGTGCTTTCGGGCCAGCATATTATTTTGATCAAGAACATTCTAGTGTTTGTTCTAGAAAAGACAGGCCTATAGTTTGAGGAGGATCGTAATTTGCACAAATACTAACGTGCATGCGTGCATGCAGAGTGCAGACATGTGTACATATGTTACGTATTTGGGAATCTCCCCGTAGCAATGCCCCGACATATTCGTATGGTTGTGCCGCCAAGGTCGATTCCTCAAGGGTGCTTTCTTCAGAACACGTGACTTCGCTTTCTTGGGTACTGTAGAAATTTCGTGATGACAATTGAATCGCGAAGCGTAAAACGATTCTATGTTGTACGCTGCAAGTCTATTAAAACCCATTAGTGCATAGTGTCCTGTTTAAAGAACCTATGCTGCTATAAATGTTATAAATGTTTTTACCTGTGACTTGTAACGCATAGCGTCATTTTAAAAGACACCTTTTAATTTGTGCCATATTTATCTTAATACTCGAAATAAGTATTTTAAAGCATTAGATCACTTATTTTTCAGTCCTAAAGCATGTTATATGTGATGATCCCTAGAAACAAGCTCATGTTTTAAATTGATTATGTAGTAATTCGGATACCAATTAACATCGGCCCACCAACAAGAGTTTAACGGTAACCAATACAATCATTATAGACTACTATAACGGCATCGTATGGCTCTCCTCCTTCTTTATCCAGGCATGGGTCTGGCACACTCGAACCACTCGTGATCGAGTTTTGCATTCCAAAGGAGCATCGATTCCATTATCTATATCTACTGAAGGTCTCGTTTACGTTAACAATTCTTTTTAAAAGGAACGCTGTGACCCTGCTCCGAGTGACATAATCGCTGCCCTTTATACATATGCACTTGTGACACTTCGTAGGCTATAGTACGTGACCGTGTGCGACACCGTTTGCATGTGTTTTGGTATGAATGTCACCGCTGCGGGCGTTTTATTACCCAGGCGCGCAAGGGTAAACGACCGGAAGGAATGGCCCAACGGGAAGAGATGACAGCGAGAATTCCAAGAAATTTGCCCAGACCCAGTCTGCGCATGTCCGTGGTCTGGCACACTCGAACCACTCGTGATCGAGTTTTGCATTCCAAAGGAGCATCGATTCCATTATCTATATCTACTGAAGGTCTCGTTTACGTTAACAATTCTTTTTAAAAGGAACGCTGTGACCCTGCTCCGAGTGACATAATCGCTGCCCTTTATACATATGCACTTGTGACACTTCGTAGGCTATAGTACGTGACCGTGTGCGACACCGTTTGCATGTGTTTTGGTATGAATGTCACCGCTGCGGGCGTTTTATTACCCAGGCGCGCAAGGGTAAACGACCGGAAGGAATGGCCCAACGGGAAGAGATGACAGCGAGAATTCCAAGAAATTTGCCCAGACCCAGTCTGCGCATGTCCGTGGCGACGATGATCTGTGTTATCCAGTCGTAATCGTAAACTCAAAATAAAGCGCTACTTAAAAGCTTAGTGCACGGCCTCAGCTTATTCAGAAGGGTTGTCCAAAGATATCAAGTGAAGATTCGAGTCTGGTCCTCAGTGGACCAAGGAAAAAAAGTGCCAGAGGAGGAAGTTGCTGATACGGTTTTATCTTGGAGGAGAGAAACTGACAGACTGAGGAGTGATTCGATGACAGCAGGAATTTATGAATGAAAGATTCTTTCTTTTTCACCCTCTTCTCTTTAACTTGGCTTGCTTAAAGTTTGTCACGGACGCAGCGTAACGTTTATATTGAACGGATCATGTTTTTACTTTCACTTGTTACAGGTGAGATGATAGAGGAACGTAAAGTGGCGAGTGAGGAAATGAAAATTTGCGGATGTTGTACATGGAGATCGTTCAGAAGTTGAAATGCAGCGTCTGATATGAATCGGTTGGAGATCTAGAGAAGGCAATGACGATCGAATGGTTTCTAATGCCCGGGTAGTGGAGTCCGCGAAGATACCTTGGGTGTGAGATATCGTGCCGCTCTTTATACATACAAGATGTCTGCTAATTCGATTATTGCTGAACTTCTAATCAATCAATCATATCAATCATAAATACCTAATATAGCGCGTCTTGCAAAACATCAACTTATGGTGTGCAAGATATGACCAGTTTTATGCTGGCGGGATATTGACAGCTATCGAATTACTTACATATCAGACAAACTCTTCAATTCATGGGGCAAAAATCACAATGGTCCTGGTCCAATATGATACTGATTTAGTAAGTGCTTTGTAATTGCTTGTAAGCGACATGAAGAGTGTTTTGATTTCGTTGAGTATATCAACTTTATTTTGGAGTTATAGAATTGGTCACCTGTGATCGAAGCGTCATAACTTATTTTGAGCGAGTAATCTACAAAGGTTGGATCTGATCCAACTTAGACGGCTTCGAATCTCAGTTCAAAGTGCGAGGTCTTCAATCATGGGATTTGATCTCGGTGAAGCAGTAGTTAGGAGAGTCGTTTGAGTAAGTCGTCAAGAGAAATTCGACGACCAACCGCAGATGTCAGCGAGGATTCGTTCATTTTTCTTTTAAATTATTTTCTTAATTAACTTTAACATCCAGTCGAATGTCGAAAGCAGGGTTGCCAAAGAGGCAAAAATCAACGTCTAGTGATCTAAGTGTGTGCAACTATCCACTCACAGCACTGGGCTAATCATTCATTCATTACAAAGATTTTTATAGCGCCCCTTCACGGTCACTATTCAGAAGCGCTGCCGACCCCAGGGTGGCTGAAAAGAACAATTTCAAGGTGAGTATAAAATGAGTCAGGGTGAAGGGTGACAGAGAAACATAGAGTGTAAATAAGAATAATGTGACATCAATACGTTATAACGCAGAAACAGTTAAACACAGTGTATATAGACAACGAAATAATTGCATAAAAATTTTATATATTCATTATAAACACTAATGTGCTTAACTAATTCGGAAACACGATGAAATTCTCGCTCTCTATAAACTAGCTGAAGAAATGAAGACAAAGAAGCGAAGCCAAAGAAATTATTATTCAACATTTATGTAGGGCCTATATATAACGCTAGCATACGACTCTGAACATTAATAGTTGTTTTAATACACATACCATTACGTACATTGTATATAGGCTACGTGCCGAGTTTGACGCATATCATCCTTGTTATGGATACGTCGTTAAATAAACTGATATCAGACAGACCATGGGTGAAAAGCGCAAAGCCAACGGGATCGTGCTCCAGGGCGAGGGTCCAATAACTGAATTGAGTTTATATTCGCAGAATACCAGCTCAATCCACGATATGTCTGGAAAGGCAAATAAAAATGGCCAGACAACATTTTCAGCGTGTTTTATTATAATGTGCGTAGTCGCAATTTGGAATTTTCATATGGAGTTTGTTTTTCTGTGGACGCAATACTGTATATTCATTTCAACGCTTATATTTCTGTACGTTGACAACAGACGCGGTCAATGCTGTTCGTACGTTGCTGTGAATAAACTGACGACATTAGCTTTGTTCCGCCGTCGACTATCCAAAGGTCCACTCAATCTAAGCAGTTCTCCGAAAAGGCAGCTGTATGTTTATTGGCAGTGTTGGGCTGGAGACGGAGGAATGGGGGTGATAGTCAGCCCTCCGTCGGTACACAGGTCCCCTGTCATCCGACGCAGGTCCGCTGAGGCCTTCGGGCCGTCGCTCTCTCTCTCACTCCGGTCACACGACGACGAGCAGTGGTTTAAAAATGCGAGATGTCGCTTATTTAGGAGCTGTAGGGTCGCTGTGTGTTCAGTGTTTTGCTCGTCGACTGCTTGTTGTGACGATGGGCCCCTAACCGTCCCTATACGCCTGTGGCTGTGTGATTCTGGCTGGGGACCGGTCCTGCGGCCGCCTCTGCACGTTGTGGAATGGAACTGCGTTCATAGAGGAGAGAGAAGAGGTGAGGTGAGAGAGGAAGAGGGGAAAGGAAGAGAAGAGATAGAGATGAGGAGTTGGGAGGACTACACTGAGAGGGGGTTTGATTAAGAGGAGGAGATGAAGAAGACGTGGAGCATAAGGAGTAGAAGGAGAAGGAGAGGAAGTGGAAGAGGAGACAGAGGAGAGGAGTAGAAAAAGAATTGGGAAGAGTTTGAGAAGACCCGTAGAACTAGAGGAGCAGTAGGATGATAGGCGGATGAAGACAAGCCGCAGGGGTGAAGAGTAACAGGAGGAGGAGTAACGGGAGGAGGAGGAGGATGGCGAGGGGAGGGGAGGGGAGGGAGGAGAGGAGCTCCTAATGATGAATAGGATTCGATTCATCGATCCAGCGCAAGAAGAATGCACTTAACCCAACGACCGATGATCGTCCTTCCCTCTTCCTTTCCCTCTACCTTCCCCTCTTCAATGTTTCTTCTTCTCTCTCTCTCTTTGCCTGCTCCTCTGTGTATCTCGTTTGAATTCTCCTTTGTCTCTCTCTTTAAATGCTCCAGTGTATTATCTCTTTTCATGCTACTTTGCCTCTTTTTCAATGCACGATCTTTGTTCCCCTCTTTGAATGTTCCATTGTCTCTCTTCTTGTGGGATCCTTTATCTCACTCTTTGAATGTTCAATTGTCTCTCTGTATGTGTCTTCCTTTGTCTCACTCTTTGAAAGGTCATTTGTCTCACTCTTTGCCTCAGAGAACCTTGCATTAATTAATGTTAAGTAGCCCATAGCCATATAGGATTTGCCTTAATTACGTACTTCAAGATTTAGCAGCGGTTGAACCGTTTAGCAAACACAGATAATGGCACGACAACAAAACAGTTAGATGCATCTCAGCACGTAGTGTCACGTACTAGTCAATCCAGCAATACAGCAAGTCCGACAGGGACCCATGCATACACACCTCCATACACCGTAAATACGCATGGACACACGCACGTGTTTAAACAGCTAGACTATGGATGAAGCTGGGTTGCACAGAAGCCAGTGAGAGCGAATGGAAGAGTACAGATGAAATAGAAAGGCAACAGCGCAAAAATTAACAATTTATGAATTCCGAATTATCCTAACGATGGAACAAAGCAGGCTGAGAGACTACCAGAGTGCCAATAAAGTGACAGGCTACCTGGATGCCAGCAGGGTGACAGACTACAAGGTTACCAGCAGGAAAGTATTCGTGCAAAATTTTAGAGCAATCGGTGGAGTCGATGAAAAGTTTCGTGGAAGATACAAACATTCATAATTTTCTGCTTTATAGGTGTAGGTAATTATTAGAATGGCCTACACGTGCTTTTGTAGAGTCTTGTTTTCTGTTTCGTCTTGTCTAATGTCTATGCGCATGTCTGGTCGTATCTTTGTACATGTATAAACATGTAGGACTATTATACTTCCAGATTCACTTTTTAAGACATTAACGATGGAGTTGCTTTGGTCTCTCAGTCGCTCTTAGTCCACTCTCGACGTTAAAGTGTTAAAGATGTGCAAATGACTTCGCCTTTCTCGATGAATAGAGCCGTCTCTCTCTCTCTCTCTCTCTCTCTCTCTGTCTATCTGTGTCTGTGTGTCTCTGTCTCTGTCTCTCTGTCTCTCTTATCTCGGTATCTCTGTCTCTCTCTGTCTCTCTTTGTCTCTGTCTGTCTGTCTGTCTCTCTCTCTCTCCTTCTATTTCTCTCTCTCGCTCTCTTTCTCTCTCGCTCTCCCTATCTCTCTCTCTGTATCTCTCTTTGTCTTTCTCTCTCTCTCTTCTTTTCTCTCTCTCTTTCTCTATCTCGCTCTCTGTTTCTGTCTCTCTTTTTCTCTCTCTCTCTCTTTCTCTCTTTCTCTATCTCGCTCTCTGTTTCTGTCTCTCTTTCTCTCACTCTCTCTCTCTTTCTCTCTCTCTCTCTCTCTTTCTCTCTCTCTCTCTCGCTCTCTCTCTCTCTCTCTCTTTCTCTCTTTCTTTATCTCGCTCTCTGTTTCTGTCTCTCTTTCTCTCACTCTCTCTCTTTCTCTCTCTCTCTCTCTCTCTTTCTATCTTTCTCTATCTCGCTCTCTCTCTCTCTCTCTCTCTCTTTCTCTATCTCTATCTCGCTCTCTCTCTCTCTTTCTCTCTCTCTCTCTCTCTCTCTCTCTCTCTTTCTCTATCTCTATCTCGCTCTCTCTCTCTCTCTCTCTCTTTCTCTATCTCGCTCTCTCTCTCTTTCTCTCTCTCTCTCTCTTTCTCTATCTCTATCTCGCTCTCTCTCTCTCTTTCTCTATCTCTCTCTCTCTCTTTCTCTATCTCGCTCTCTCTCTCTTTCTCTCTTTCTCTATATATCTCTCTCTCTCTCTTTCTGTCTCTCTTTCTCTATCTCTATCTCGTTCTATCTCCTTGTCTCTGTATCTCTGTCTGTCTGCTTGTCTTTCTCGTTTTCTCTCTCTCGTCTAGTGGGGCTACTAAGGCTTACTTTTCCGTCGTTTCTTTTTCTGTCTCTTTATAAATATCATATCATATCATCATCCTACGCTATTGATTATCTCTTCCTCAACGCTTCGTTTCCTTCTTCTCCCAACCTCTTCCAGAGGCACTAAATCATACCCCTGGCCTGATCTCCTTCCTCTCTCTCGCAGGAGGGTCTAGTCGCATACAAACGCACTGTTGCGTTTAGTTATGTGCACGGAACAGTTTCAACTGTCTTCACAAGCGCTTGTCAAACATGTGAGCCGTCTTTGTGAGGCACTTAACATACTATATCAAGTGTCTTGTGAAATGCATTATGTCCGGATGATACCTACTCGCCTGATTAGTCACTCGTAATAATAATAATAATAATTATCATTATTGTTATCGTCAGTAAAAATAAATAGTCGTTAATTTGGATAGTATGGATTGTTGCATCGAAACTCATTGCATTATATGAATTGCTTAGTACTATCAAGTAGCAGATAGTGGGCATGACATTAGTTGAACAATTTTTCCGTTATAAATTCTGATCAACATAGCGTTGTCGCGAACATCCGATGCCCTGTAAAATATGCCTTCAGTGGATCCACTTGGAACATGGAGCAGCTTTTCAGACCATGTGAAGAATGGAGTGTCTCCGTTAATCCACAGCTCAAGACCTACCCCACCCTTAGTTCAGACGGGAAAAGCTCGCAATCATAATGTATCCGGCACTATCCATGAATAAATCAGGCTCAGTTTCTGGGAGCTTATGAAACATACGCGCTTCATTAATTAATGTTCAACGCGCATGTAGCTAAAAATAGATAAGTTATGTAGACACTTTGTTAAGTTGCCTCGCAAAAGCGTTGCCTACGCCGCTTTAAAGCGATGTTCACATCACTATGAGCCAACAGAGGAAGCAAAATAGGAATAGCGTCCCTAAGGAAATACGAGCTTCAACTTACATAAGCGCGTTTAAACTCAAACTCTACATATCTGTCATTGAATCTACTTATCTACGTAACCTTGTAACTCTTAATGAGCTAGTTAAGTTGCTGAAGACTGTAAGATTTCCTCAAACAATAACTCGTTAATTGCCTTCTACCACGAACCTAACTGTTATTGCAATGAGTGTCCCTGCTAGCAGGACCACGGTCCTTTTAGGGTTCCTCCCTATTGTCGTCTGCCAATTTTTCTGTAAAATTATTCATTTGTTACAGCATAACTGTTTTGATTGTCAGTTTTGCAATAAAAACAGCTGGTTATGGTTCAACAAACAAAACAATTCTTAAGTAACTCCGATTACTAGTAAGAATCACCAGAAGGATCTTCCCCGCAGGAACATTGCATCCTAATCAAGATGACAGGTGACAACGTTTCAGTCTTTTAAGTGATGCAAATTTACATACGATGAGACATGGAGTCAAGCGATAAGTTGGAGCCACAATTATATATCTGATATTGATTGATGCAAATTGACATAAGAGGTGGTCTAAGGAGCTACGAGAGTCAATTGAGTTGTGTCATTTAGGCCCCTACAATTTATATCTGACATGTGTTTAAGCAGATAAAATAGAGCTCTCGTCGAATTAGTAAGACTCTTAATTGTAAATTCCTAAAAGGCGTCTGCAGTTCAAACTTCCGAATATCCCGACGGACTATCTGCTGAAGGCAAATAAAATCTACTCTACGCGAAGACCACAAAATTTATGGCGATGATTTCCTGCCGTCGGTCGAGGTTTAACGGACGGAAGTACATTTTGCTCACTCTGTATCGTCCTAATCCAAGCATTGTACTCGAATCACATCAATCTTGTTCGTAATCATCTCATTTTCATATTCATGACGTCCGATGTCGTATCAGGCGGCGTCCTAGTACCCACCGACTTGCCTGCCAATGTATTATGCACTGGCTTCATCTCCTCTGATGTGCTTTATACATCCACGGGTTTCTTTCGCTAGGGAAGAAGATAATCCGTGATTGGCTTCTGAATAACTGTCCCATTCTTCTTTTCGAAAGTTGTTTTCCATTTTTCTTGCCGACTTAGCCACATTCAGTTGAAGATTTATCGTTAGTCTTACCACCCATATATACACGTACATATATGTATACACACATGTATATATCACCCATATCATTATACATCTGTACATCTGTATACGTGTATATATGGAGAGCATCTGGCAGACAGACTGACGCAGAGAAAGGCAGAGACCGAGAGATACAGAGAAGCGGAGAAGACATAGAATAAGTTCAGTGCATACAATTGGTATATTCAGAGTTGTCGAAATGGGACCAGGATCTTGACCCGACCCGGGTCAGATATCTACAGATACGACCCGACCCGATCCGACCCGACCCGAGGCCCGACCCGTGGACAACTCTGAGTATGGTCGATGGATAGGGTCAGAGAGACACATTTTTACATTATGTAATGTTACCTTACAATGCACTAAATTGAGAATGATTTGAAACTCTCTTGAGACAGGATGTATTGTCAGAGTTGGTCATCTAACGGATTATATGACGTCCATACCATAGTGCCCTAGAGATCAACGATCTCTTCAAGGAAAATCGCGAAGATCATATATCGCAAGAGTAGCCAGGTTGATGTTCAATTTTTAGTGTGACAAGCAATTTGTCAGGTTCTTATAATCCTGTCCAGTAAAACAGATGGAGAACTGGCTGTGTAGGCCTGAATAGTCTAAGTAACACTTCTACATATGGAGGGAATGTTGCAGAACATGAATGAGTTCGACAAAGTTGCAGCCCAACGGAAGTGGATCGTTTGGGTTATGAGAAATGAAACTACGGTGGCCAATTCATAACCATTGACTGCTGTGTGTATCAGCAGTTAACCGGTGTATTGAATATTCCGCCCAAAGAAAGTAACCCACGTCATGTGTAAGACGTGGATGAAGGAGGAGGAGCAGGAGGAAGAGGAGCAGGAGGAATTAGGTTGATGAAGGCTGTGTGAAGCCGAGGGAGGGGTCTGTTGATGTCCGGCCAAAGAGTAGATAATAGCAATGGATGGCGTACGATTTTTGGCGCTTGACTACCTCTGTTAGGTCCTGACAAACTTCGATGCAATGAGAAGATAATGTATGTTATGAGTGCGATCTCTCCGGTGGAATTAAGGTCGATCGATATGCCATCGTTGATTGATGGCGGGATTCAAGTTCTGCGCCCATAATCATAGCTTGCCATTTAGACGACATGTGTTTTCTTTGGAACTTTGAATCTCCACTCAACGCAGACGCATTGCATCATTAGAATCATTAGAACGTTCCTGCGCAATAACAGCATCTTGCAATACTAGCGCCATCGTGAGGTTCCTATAGGGCGCTGTATAAATGATCGTATACAGACGTACACAGTCACATGCAAACAGAATAGACCTACGCAAGGAAGTTTGTTTTGCGCTGGTGAGATACTATGGTAGGGTATACTAGAGGTTATTGTATTGTATCTTCGTTTATTGGACAAGCTGACAACCCGCAACAAATAACATTCATGTGCATAGAACGGAAAAAACTGAGTTAGATTTCCAATAAAAGTTAATGAAGTAGGCCTACCCTGGGTATAAAATATCTTTTGTCTTTAGTAGAGAGTTGAAATGGTTGAGCCCTGGGTCGGAGGTTGCAGGAACAGTAGAACACCGCACAATCGGAGGAAATAGTGGTCTCAAGACGTAGGCATCAGATCAAGGTGTTAGTGAAATGCCAGAAATTGATAAAACACTGCAGAACTGTACCTCGCTTGTGACACTTTACAACGGCAGAGCCAATCTCCAGTCTGGTAACAATTGGAAGGTGGGTCGAATGGGTGCAACTACTTCGCCCATATTCAAATAAGACCATAGAAATCCAAAGCACAGACAAGACAGACAAACTGAATATATGAAGATCGGGGCTGCAGTAGAACCCCACGGGCTTTAGACTCAAGGAGTGTGTTGCGTCCTTGCTCTTTGGAGACAGAGATCAAAGAGTGCATTGGACACCTACGTGGCACCGACCCACAATCATCATCATCATCATCATCACAATGACGGTATGGCCTTACGAGGTGAAGAAATGAAAGGCAAGAAATGAAGAAGTGAGAAACCATAACCATAACCAATCGGTTTTATTGATCAACTGACAGTCGACAAAGACTATAATAGTACAACAGTTTAACGAGGATTGACAGCAAAATAATAGGTCCTCCACAGGGACCGAAGTCCCGCTAACAGGGACACCCTTACACCAAGTCAACTGAAAACAGGTGGCGTTTGAAAGTATGATAGTAGGTTGAATAACGTAACTAGTTAACTAACAAATAGAAACTATGTAATATACAGACAGTTTACACTGAAGGCAGCAAATGTTTATGTAGTTTATTTTAAAACAAAGTAGGCTAATGCGTGTCAAGACAGGTAATTTATTCGACACATTATTCCAGGCTACAGGACCATTTCATCTAAGCGAGAATTTGCGGGTGTTCGTGAGCGCATAGATTGGTCTATAGTCGCAAGAATTACGGAGCCCATAAGAGTTAATTTGTAAAATAATTTGCAAAAACTGGTGGTAGTTGGTTGTTTAGAAATGCATACATAAGTTCATTCAGTTGCATTAAGGTTAATAATTTTTTTGGTTAATATTCAATATACGTAGTTGAGGAGAGGCTGGGACGTCAATCCCCCTCTGATTGGCGGAAGCAAAACCCCGATCCCAAGTGTCAGGAAGGCAAGATGCCCTTCCCTAAGACTGAAAAAATATTCCCCTACGTGAAATTGGAGGCATTTGCCTCCGGACCCCCCTATCTGAGAAGTGGAAATATTACATGAAATTGATCCAAAGATCCTACGAACAACGAGAAGGGATCTGTTTTGATAAAACAGAATAGAGAAAAATAACAGGAAGGAAACGGTAAAACAAGACAATGACGGGTAAGATGAGACAGACTAGGTGCAAGATAAATTTCGAGAATGTGATACATCGGTAAATAAGCGAGAGCTGGGATAAGATAAATTGCTTTCACCTCTTCTATAAGTAGAATAAGGCAAGTCGTGGTAAGGTAACCAACGTTTACAGTCTACATTACTCAAACTACGCTTAGGCCTTATCATTGTAGGGTTAGGTAAACTGTGCTTTACACTTTGTTCATTTGTCGACATAGATTTGGGTGTAAGGCGGTGTCTTGGTTTTAATGCCTGCGTTAGGTAGGAGTATGTTGCCAGGCGGGTGGGTGACTTACCTCCCTTGTCTCTCGAGATATCGCCAGATGGTGCCACTGGTTGTCGTCCAATCGGAAATCACTACTGCTGGTGGATTGCTGTGCTGGAGATGGAGGGATGTCGCAGTCGAAAGTCCCTGAACCGAGACGAAGTCGAACCAATAGTCCACTGCGATGGACCGAAGCCAAGAGGAAGTCACTACCGTCTCCTATACACAGACAGACACCTCTTTAAGTATACAATACTGGGCATCGTGGATGTCAGCCTATGTTTGTTTTTAATGTTTATTTAAGCACTTAAGGCGCGAACAAGCTTAATGAGACTGCTTATGAATAAAGGCTGTCAGAGTGCGAAAGAAGATTGTTAACATAATGTATTAGAGAGTTTAAATTTGATTGCGATGTGTTTGGTTGCTACTCTAACTGTCGAAGAACACAGTTTCATTTTGTACTAGCTATAATGGTCGATGTATATATGCTGTAAATATAAGAAACGTTGAAAAGAAGAGAAAGTGTTGTATTTTGAGCTTTTGGTAACCATAGCCAAGAGAAAGGAAAGATCACGAACTTAGAGTGGATACTCGTGCCTATGCATGACATAATAGCGATATTATAATTATGGTATGATATGCTGTGTCGTGACTTGACAATGACATAGATACATGTATGGATGTTTGGCGGGACAGCGTAGAGCAACAGACAACACGCTGGCGTGCGTAGCAACACAAGCAATTTCGATTCCCACTCCCTCTAATGCGGACTAGGCGGAGGCGTTGGTTAAATCAGATTACAACGCGATGTTCGCCTTTGCATGCACCATCCCCATCATGAAAAATGGTCATCACCGTCGTCATCATCAACGTCATCGTTGTCGTCACCATCGTCATCACCACCACCAACATCATCATCATCATTATTATCATTATTATTGTCATTAATATCATTATCATCATACAGGAAGAAACATGCGAAACAATAATCTCACACCAGAATTTATGCCCTGGTGGAAATTTGAGCTTCGTCGTCTCGATTGACTGACCAGATCGCTAATCTCTAGACTATCGCGAATTCAAGCAAACTCTCCAACAAATACCACAGCAAAAGACCCAACAAATTCTTTACAAAGCCCTTTGACCGTGTATTCTGTTGCAGCTTCCACGGTATTAAGATCATGTTCAGAGGCTTTTCCCCCGACTAAGTTCATTCTCCTTTGACGTCTGTAACACCTTCTTAAATGCCTCAGTATCCAGTGTTTTCCCATTGATCATCTTTGTGTCAAAGTTTACAATTGAAGTTTTATAAACGCAGATATTCGTTAATCGGGGCAATAGTAATCGCATAGGGTAGTTGTTGTTGGCATGTAATCTGTTAGCTATTGAAGCAATGGCAGATAAAATAATGACCGTGGAACTGCGTTCGAGCGCGCACAGGGTTGTGATTCAAGACGTACAACATGCACTTGCAAGAAACTACTTGACCTCAATTCAGTGGTCATAATTTATGGATGCTTTCTGAACCAAACTGGGAACATGCTCGTACTACAGTGACGACTGCAACGTTTCCAAACAAATGCAGCCTGCGTCTTGCTATAACCTGAATGAACTGACAGACAGATTCATTATGAACCTGGTCCCGAACGCACCAAGACTGCTAAACGTGACGCGGATAGCACCTGCTAGATTGACGCGGAAGCGGGAGAGGCTGCATCGTCCAACCCTGCAGCATAGACGACGGATGGACTGCGGCAGGCAACGAATGACCGTCTCCTCCACTAATCAGACAGCGGTCTCACTTATTCAGATCACCTCTCGCTAATGACACGTGGATATATAGAGGTCATGTACTCACACAACATTCACAGGCTTAAATATACAAATAAACTTAGGCCTACATAAAATTAGGCCTCGTGAATAGTATTATGTCATTCTTGTTTCCGACACTATGTATATATATATAGGCCAAAGTATATATATATATATATATATAATCAAAGTATATATATAATATATATATATATACATACGCATTCTCAAACCGAAATGTACGGCGACATTTAACATAGACCAAATTGATTGTAAGGACACACAGTTCCTTTTCGTATTTAAACAGTTCCATTTAAACAGTTCCCTTTGTTATTTAAAAAGTTCCCTTTGCCATTTAAACAGTTCCCTTTGCTATTTAGACAGTTCCTCTTAACCCGTTCCCTTGTTATTTAAACAGTTCCCTTTAAACAGTTAGTTCCTTTGTTATTTAAACAATTCCCTTTGTTATTTAAACAGTTCTCTTTGTTATTTAAACAGTTCCCTTTAAACAGTTCCTTTGTTATTTAAACAGTTACCTTTGTTATTTAAACAATCCCCTTTCTTGTTTAAACAGTTCCGTGTTAACAGTTCCTTTGTTATTTAGTGCACGACCGTTAATTGAATGGCGTTAGAAAGATAGTCACGCATACAATTATTGCGCATATAACAAAATTGGTCTCAAACCAATAACATGTCAGTGCACATTTTAAATCTACTAAATGTGCAATCTATATATAGACATTCATATAACGCCAAGACGAACCTTTCGATAGAACATGATTTCGCTAACAGCTAGTTTCTTATATAAAACCACGAACAGCTGGAGAGTCAGTTTTATAAGTACAATCACATTTTCTGTGGCTGAGAAACAGTGAGGACAGGAACTCAAAAGGAATCAAGCAACGACTAGTAAGGCCATTCATTCATTATTAGCCTCAATTGGCTTATCGAATAATTACATTATCATATCACTTTTGCAATCCCTAACTAATGTCTTAAATAATTCAAATAGCACACACACTATTTTCAAGTCGCACTGTTATTAATCAAAATAGCAAACGACGCTGGAAGAGGTTTGTGTTGGTTTGGTACCTCAAGTCATTGGGAATACTTTTCCAGATTCTTCAGTCATTCCTTATTATTGACAATTAGGCCTATTTACGGGTGTTAGTACAGGAGCATATTAAGGGTCTATAATTTTGCTAAAGAGCGCACATCTTTCATTTATTTCGTTTAATTCATTTTTCGAAATTTCGAAATTTGATACCGCCCTTCTTCCAACATCTTTTTGCTCAGAAGTGTATACACACGCCTCGACGGCGCAATTGCAGTTGTACTGCAGAGCAATGGTGCGCGAAGGACTTGCTCAAGGTCCCTACCAGGTGACGCCCCGGACGAGGGTCGAACCCGCGCGCTCAGCCCACACTGAACATAACGGGCCGACCGCTCCAACCGATCAACCACTGTGCCACACCAGAGGCACACATATACGTCGTAGGCATTAGATTCAGACGTAGACTTCAAATTGATTATTAATCCTGCGGGCAGATGGCTTTATAATGTGCATCTGCTCAATTCTTAGTAGACTAGCGCTTGTGCAAATAAGGAGTCCATAGAATGATAAATGGGTAAACGCTGAAGTTCGTTGGTCTATACAAATGTGCAATTATATACGTACATTATTCATATCATAATGTGCAAGATATGCTGTACATTTTTATGAGCCTGCAGAGTTTCCAAATCTCAATTATTTAAACCTTGTATTCTATTCTTTAGTGTAGGAACTTTGTGATAAATGAGCTCCAATGCACTGATCATGATAATTAACGAAAAGATCACAAACATTTAGGTGAACATCTTTAAACCATTTCCAACTCTTACAGTGTTTTAGTTCAGCAAAATATATCGCGCCAGGCTCCATGTAACTGGTCAGCAACCAATTAAAATGACAATCTGACATGATGGCATCTATGTAAGTCACAAAGCAATACTGACATACAAGAAATTAAACGAGACATGTCAAACTGCACAACAAGTGGCTATTACATATGGAAGTTCCTTTCCGTGCTGTTCTTTTCACCTACTTCTGAGAACTCAATTACTAATGATTTCACGAATGGAATGACGATGGCGCTAGCTATCTATCATCCAGACGTGACTGACGCCCGAGATGAAAGTAGACGAAATGTGAGAAACGTAGAAGCAGTTAATTAGTGAGGCAATTGAACGCCTTCTCATTCGCCACTGTTCATTACGTTTAATGACGTCATCTCGCGTTCCAATGGCACAAATAAACTGCTTCTATTATTTCGTGAGATACCCATTAGCCATAAATGCTCACCTAGTATAAAACACAGAAAAAGTGAAGAAACTGAGGGTGCTCCAACTGCTCAATGGACCAAGAAATCTTCATGACCTGTTTTGATTATTCACCAGAAATCACACAATCCATAACAGCGACTACTGTTAGTCAAGATCTGAACCTGGATTCTACCATATTAAAACATGGATCCTGTAGGCCTACTTATTACATTCCAAACAATCAGCCCTTTAAGACACCCAGAATATAATCCAATAGCAACTCTGTTCCGTTCCTTCAGCCAGATTCTGACTGGAACTCATGCAAATCATGATCAATTGACGACAATTATTGTATCATACATTTTGGATTTTAGGTCTGTACATAATAATGTGATGCAGATTGATGTCGTGTTTGAGTCGTTTAATAAAATTTGTCTACTTTAATGTTTCTCGCATATCGAAATAAGTTTTCAATATTTTATGTGTTTTATAAAGATTCATAATTATTGGTAAATCAGATGGTGCAATGTGAGCAAGGCAGTGGTAGTCCTAAATCAATTTAATATTAACCTCGGGTAATAGGATATCGACTTCAGATTAGCGGGGGTAAATTGAAATGGAGGTGGAGTGGGTAAATTGTCTTACAAAGTTACATCGGCTTCAAACAACATCGCTTTCTCTATTCATCTATGATATCGTCCGATATGCAGTTGTACAAAATTACTTTAACTTAAAGTCGTCGTATGAGCCTTGCATTTCTTCTAGGTACAACTATCTCACAAATTCATAGCGTTGCTTATCAGCGGCACATGATTGTCAAGAAAATATCACACTTTTAGAAGAAAATGCCTTCATTGTTGTTTATGAAATATCTTCATCTAAGTAAAATACCTTATGGTCTTAATCTAAACAAAATATTTCAATTATCCTTAAGAAATACCTTAATTTAAACTAAATACCTTCAATTTCGTTAAGAAAATAACTTATTTTAAGTTAATACCTTCGTTTCCGATCATGAAATATATCAAATTAAATTAAATACCCTTATTGTAAAGAAAATATCTTCATTTAAATCAAATACGTTTATTGATGTTAAGGCATTGCGTTCATTTCAACTGAAAGTTGGATGCAATTTAAACGACAATTGTATCGGATGAAATGTTGGTCCGACGCGATTGATTGACACGCTCGACATCACCGAAGCTATTGATATGTGTGTAGACCACGAACGTAATATTATATTCATTATGTGTATATTATATTATCCTCTATATAGAAATTATTACACTGCAATAATGAACCTTAGCAATCTACACGAATGGTCTGACTATAAAACTTATATGAAAAGGCGATAGTTATTGAATATATTGGGACAGTTTTTATGTTATATGCCGATAATACATCGACAATGATATCGACGCGTATTTCAAACACATTGACTGCATAGTAATTTGTTATTCTGGGCAACTTCTCCAGTGGGAAATCTTGGCTCAATAATACCAGACCATCGGACTGACTGGCGCCTAATGATCGCCGGGGTGTATCCTTGTGCCCTTCGGTCTGACCTGCATTATAGGGTTTCATCGAAGTGGGGTTAGATGGGAGATTGAGGGTCGTTCTTGAAGTGATGTTTGTTTCGCTTTGATTCCGCCGATAAGAACCCAATGATACAAAACGGTCGACTGCACCTCTCTGCTTCCGCTGGTTTCCCTTCGGTATAGCAATCGTCGATTTCATCAAAAGTTGTAGACCGCTAGTGCTGTGGTTGGGCTCCATCTCAAAAGCGTATAAGAAAAGACGAATTATTATCCTATACTGGCCACTGAAACGGCAGGAAAACGGATGATCCCTAAAAGACGTTGTGGAGACGATTCCTTCGTCGAATACTTATTTGTACGCGTAACTGACCTTGTGTGTGTACGTAAGTATGGCTATGTATGCATATTTTTGTGTGCATGGCACCTTTATGAACATTTATCACCAGAATGGCCACTTATGGTTGGCAATTTTTAAAGCGGCGTTAGATAATTCTTCATCTTCCGTCGAATTAGAGTGCTCTTATATCACATGGTTAGGAAGATGCGCAACGTTTTTGGGATTATAGCTCATTCGAGATGAAATTTTCTTAGAGATATTTATGGTGTTGGTTTTGTCAACGTTTCCCTTGCGATTTTGAACGTTGCCTTTCTACAATTTCAAATCTTGACTCATTGGCCATATTTGCGAACGTTCTCGCAGTAGGTGCACATTAAGATGTCTTTCTTAGCACTACCTACATAGACCTATATATTTTTGAACGACTGTAATAGCACATGATATTTTGCTGAGTCACTGTGATAGCATCTAATTTTTTGTGAATCACTTTGGTTACATGTGATTTTTTTTAATCACTCTGTTAGCATCTGATTTTTTCTCAATATGACAACATGGGATTTTCTTCTGAATCACTTTTTGGTAGTATGTGATTTTTCCACCGAATATGATAACATGAATCACTCTGGTAAAAATGAGTCACTTTTGTAGCATCTGACTTTTTCTGAATATAATAACATGTGATTCATTTATGAATCACTCTGGTACCATGTGAGTTTTCCTGAATATGATAAAATGTGATTTTTATGAATCACTCTGGTAGCATGTGATTTTTCTCTGAATATGATAACGTGTGATTTTTTATGAATCACTCTTGTAGCATTTAATTATTACTCTGCTTTCGGGTGTAGTAAAGCGCGCATTCCCTTAGCGCAGAACCTCACACTGCTGCTCAATAAGCGAATATTTCTGTTTGCCTATGGTCATTCCTTTTATCGGCTGTCAAATTATACCCTCGAATTAGATAGAAGCGCTTACATTCTTGGACGTGATTCGAGCGGTTTTACATTTCAATTGCAATTATGTAGACAGGTAGGCCTAATGAATGGTTTGCTGGATTGATCTTTGGGGTTACAGTCTGGCATAGTGCATATGGAGTGCATCTGCTAGCATACAGGGCAGAGTCTTCACACTCACTTTACGGCAGTGATGGCAGCTACCCATACTAAAATAGCTTTATATAATGTTCAGTTGTATCACAGCAACATCACATCTATGCTGACTTAATGGCGCGACTGACCCTTTACCAAGGAAGAACTGCATCTATCGTCGAAAACACAAAATCACAAAATAAATTTTCGCCTAACGAGCCCAATCATTGCAACTGTAGAGCCGAAAAGCTGTCCTTCCAATATGTATTAGCAGAACTATTACCGCTGCGCCCGATAATATCGCCAATATTTTTCTTGCCAGAAATTCATTTATCACGGACCGATCGGTTGGAACGCAGAGCTGGCGACAGTTTGTAGCAAGGAGAGAGAATTTGATGAAAATACGCAACACAGAGGAAACCTACATTTACTACCCGATGGCGATATCTGAGGATTGCGTCGCCAAATGCTCGTTTGAAGATTGAGCGCAAAACAAAGCGACAGTCTCAAGACAAAGACAGTTGGAAGGCAGCTGATCGATATGATAGAAATGACGAATGTGCCAATCATCTCGGCTGTGCGTCGTTCGCTTATCCTTTCGTTGTCTCCGACGTTCTGCTCTCTAAACAAAGCAATGTCTGGTACGAGCAGGGACTTTTGGGGGAGGGAGGGGGTTAAGCATATATATAGGAAAGACACTTGTGCTCGCCTACATGTATGACCGTAACAGATGGACCAAGGAAAACGTCGTCCAAATATGCGATAAATAGAATCAGAAGTCATACAAATTTGATATAGACAAAGGAGTATCCAAGGAGACAGACAAAAGAGCAGACAGAGAGAGTGACAAAGGAACATTCAAAGAGAGTTACAAAGAAGCATTCAAAGAGAAAATCAAAGGAACATTCAAAGAGAAAATCAAAGGAGCATGCAAAGTGAAAATCAAAGGAGCGTGCAGAGAGAGTGAAAGGAGCATGCAGACAGATTGACAAAGGAACATTCAAAGAGAGTGACAAAGAAACATTCAAAGAGAAAATCAAAGGAACATTCAAAGAGAAAATCAAAGGAGCATGCAAAGAGAAAATCAAAGGAGCGTGCAGAGAGAGTGAAAGGAGCATGCAGACAGATTGACAAAGAAACATTCAAAGAGGAAATCAAGGGAGCATGCAAATAGAGTGACAACGAACTATGCAAAGAATATGACAAAGGATAAACCTGACGATATAATCGGTAGGATGACGCAGAGTGATATAGGAGCATGCAAAGAGAATGACAAAGGAAGTGACAGACAAGGGAGCATGAAACCTGGTTTGCATATGAAGCATTGGTCCAAAATAGCTGCAAGCGTATAATTCTTATTGAAGTTCACGGCATAGCAATAAAAGTGTCAGTAGCTAAACTTTATATGTAGACAGCGAATTAATCAAAACCAGAAATCGGTTTTCAGTTAACATTTAACTCACGACTTATCAGACATTGCTTTACGACTTTTCAGACATTGCTTTACGACTTATCAGACATTGCTTTGCGACTTATCATACATTGCTTTACGACTTATCATACATTGCTTTGTTTAGACACCGCGATGTAAACCAGTTGTAATTTTGCCATTTCTTCATTCGTTTTTCCAAGAGTTCTATTCTGGACTGGCCGATATGATGGTAAGTGGCACTACAAATGAATAAATCTATCAGTTAGCATAACTAGGCACAAAGGTTGAAGGAATCACCAATGGTCGGCCCTCGCACACGCATGGAACCAGTCAACTGATTCTCGTCGACAGCTGACAGATGGCATGGATGTTCAGAGTCTGACAAGATATGCAGTCTGCACAAAATATTCAGCACTTCCGATCAAGTTAATACAGCTGTAAAACATCTTCCATCCAACCTAATGACTTATCCGACGCCTTTATCACAAGGCGAAAGGCAACCATGGACGATCTGTAGCGATCGTCCATGGCTGCCTTTCGCGAACCATAGCCAATGTCAACGTCATGGCTATATCGGCAAGGCCTCAAGCATAGGCTAATCGTAATCGTATTATCCATATTGCTGAAGCGCTACCCTTAAGGCTAAAGCAGGGCAATAGCTTATTCAAGAGCCCTGCATCGTTTCAGATATTGATGACCAATGCAGTGGGAGTTGAATCAGATTCCCATTGAAACTTGGGAGAAAAGTCAAAGCAGATAATGGAAAAGCAAGTGCTAAGGCAAGTTAGCGCTGAGCTTTGAAACATGCTAAGCGCTGGCAGAATGTGCATGATGATTGGCATGTAATGCAATGTAATTGAGCATTTATACAGCGCCCCTTTAAGATATCTACTCATAGGCGCTCTCTGCGCTGGCCTGAAAGATGTCACATGTCATATTAAAAGAGTAAAATAAAACATGGTACATGATAAACAAAATTATGACTAACGACTCTGTGCGATAACGTTTGCCAGATGACCTGAGCACAACAAAAGGCCTAATTCAATCTTCATCAATATGATAGATTATTATTAACGGTCTGCATTCCGATTTCGTCTTTTAAGTCCTATCATTAACCAAAGAATTCTTCGAATTCACCTAACCCACATGCATGTATCCTCGCGAACCTTCCAGCCAATTCGCTCTGCATTATTGTCCTCTACATCAACCTTCTCGAACCCTTTTCTGCGTCGTCCTTTTGCCTCGACGAATGTCCGAACGTGAGTCATCTTCCACCAGTCAGGGACTACTTGTCGACATCGCACCTGTGTCTACAAACGACGTCTACAGTCGTCGCACTACCCTTTCGACACAACTTGGCCCAGATAATCTGAACATCGATGCCAGCTGTCAGTCGCCGATGGGAATCCGTTGGTTGGTTACACGCTAATGATTGGACTCTCCACCGGCGACTCTTTCAGATCACTATTCATTGTTTTGTTAACTGATGTAAATTAATTGTATGAAATGACAGCTAATATCATATAGGCCAGTGCACACATCGCCTATGAGAAGGCATCTTGAAAAGGCGTTAAAGAAATGTTAGAAGACATTGCATGGAGACATTCTCGTCTCAAGTTTCCAACCGATTTATGTGTTTTCGGATAGTATTGGTATGTTAGTAAGGGCATGTTAGAATGTCCATCTTAACATGCCATTCTAACGTGCCCATACTATAAACTTTAAGACGCCTTGAACTTTAAAAAGGCGTATCGGAGAGGGAGAGCTTAAGTCGAATCGAGCGGTGATCTGCTCTGATTTATCTACGGACGATTGAATGATTTGATCTGAAGCCAAGGCACAGATTGATGACGAGGCTGACAAATTCGAAGATCGATCGATGATAGGAATCTAAGGACGAGCGAAGCAGAGGGTCGAAGTGTAAATGGTTTTTGATGGAACGAGTGGCGAAATTGATCGTTGATTTGTTATTGATTCGAAGCCAACCGTAGCTCTACACGTCGAGAGAGAGAGAGAGAGAGAGAGAGAGAGAGAGAGAGAGAGAGAGAGAGAGAGAGAGAGAGAGAGAGAGAGAGAGAGATAGAGACAGACAGAGAGAAAGAGAGAGAGAAAGAGAGAGAGAGAGTCAGGCGCTTACGAGGCTTCACTGAGATCGTTTCTATAGAAACCAGTGAATGTTGTAAGCATTTCATAAGGGACGTGTGATTCTCCTGGGGTAATTATTACATTCGTTAGTCCTTAAACATGGGATCAATGTGTAAATTCATTTTCTGATTTACATCAGGTCAAAGCAATAAGCATTTTGATAGCTTTGATAGGTTTGCTTAATTTGATGTAATTGAAGTTCTTACGCTTTTACTCTTGAACATGGAATGTTTCAGACGTCGTTACGTCAACGCTAATGAATCCGGAATAAACTGTAAAGAAATGCAAGAAAACGAAAAATCCAGGCCCAACATATACTCAGCCATATGTGCTGCAATATGTATATCCGCCCTACTCTTCTGTTTCTTGGTGGAGTGATCTTATGGATAATGACGTGATTACGGCCAGATTTTGATGCATCGTCTGTTGATTAATTGCGTTATGGACACTGGCTACATAGAAGCTTATAAATAATAATAACATTTCTCCTCAAATCGTCCTTTTATGTAGCACGATTTGGAATCAGACGACGCCATAGAAGTTGTTTAAATCGTGTAATTAGGGGAGAATTCTCTCCTAAGAACTACAGTCGAAGGAAGACTGGAGGGGGAAAGTAAATAGAAAGGCTAAGAATGGACTGGATGACAAAGGAGATATACAGCAACCGTTGGGATAGAGCTGGGCAACAAGACGAACGGTAACATTGGAAGTGGAAAGGAAGCTTCCTAAATGGGAGAGAACGAAAGAAAAGACTAGTTCTGGACTTTGATTGCCAATCGAGTTTCATGCATAAGGTCCCTTTTCAGCCTTCACCCTCGGAGGTTCGATGAATTGACGACCACCCAGTCAGAGGGTTAAAAGGAGTCACATCGTTTGATTGTTGCGATCGTGTTTACGCCTCAGCCGAATGACCTTTCGTCGACCTCAATACCCGCTGCAGCTGATGGGCTACTATATATAGCCTCGTAAACAAAATGGAACCACCACCTCTGCGCTGGCTTCATGCTTACCGTAAAGTGAAATGGCTTTGTTCGATCTGCGTTGGAACCAGTCTTGCCTCCCACGTGTTTAAGTACCGATAATTGCATTAGAACAAATGCAAAAACAATTGAAATGTTATTTATATATAACGTTTCGTCTTGAGCGACCTAATCAGAGGCGCTTTCTGAGCAGATAAGCAATGGCATGCTAAATGTCATCATCACCATAAATCTCAACAAGCAAAACAATGCAACGCACACGCGTAGATGATGATGACGATAACGTCGACGGCGGTGATGATGATAATGATGACGATGAGGAGGAGGAGTTCTCTGTCTGAAGGTAGGTCCATTTGGTTTCACGCCACTCGTGTATGAGATGAATGAGGTAGTTTCGCGTTGCCTTCCTCACAGACAATTATGGGTGAGCAACTTGTCCAAGGTCGCTGTCAATTAAGCAGTCAATTGCGGTGGGTTCTAACCTGCGCCTCTTCGGTTGCAAGGCACAAAACATACCGCTACACCACCGCGTTCCACATACGAATATGCCACAAAAGCATTGACCCCAAATTCAGCCAATTAGCTTAGGGCAATTCGTTTAAAAGAACTTGTGTGAGTTTACATTCGAACTGGATTCTGCATTTAATCCTTGTTTTCCTATGAATTCCGATACGTTATTATACGATATGATTTCACTCAAAGCGATCATCGCCTTGATAACAATATTAACAAGGCGATGATCGATTTGAGTGAAATCAGTAACGTAATCATTTTTATGATTACGTTACTGTAGACTTCATCAGACTAGATTAGATATAGGCCTATTTCGTGTCAAAGCCTGAGATAATCTCTCAAAGCGCAATAATCGCCGTAAACACGGTCTTCGATTCAATGGCTTAATAAACATGTTACCGTTATATGCCAACTGACGCAGCGAGACTCGAGCCCAGGGGACGGCGATAAAAGCAGTCGTAATACTCTGCGCTCACTCTGGGAATCAGTCTCACTTCATCCGTCGCCCGACTGTCTCCATCGTCGAGACTTCTCTGTCTAATCCGCACTCATCGACAAATTCCTACGATATGCGGAAGATGTTTTCCGAGTCCCTGGAAGAGTATTTCCTTCCTTCTCAATCGTTCGTCTGAAACGCGGGCATTCCATCGTCACTGCGAAATATTTGTTGATGTCCCGACAATTGATGTTTTGTATGCATCTCTTGCCTCGTGCGACAAAATCACGCACTCCGTGTAGAAATATCCCACGGTTCAAGCAGGGCAAGGTCAGGCAGCAGGTAGGGCCTATATATCACAGGTTTTGTTCAACGTGGATAACAAAAACCGGTTTAAAGGATATAGCGACATGACATCCACATTTAAACAAAGTATTTCCGGGGGTTTAGCAAACTATAGGTATTCACGCTCAGAGGCGTAGGCCTACATCAAACGAAGCATCGGTTGATAGCGCGATCCCAGTCATTAAATGTCGTATCTATTTGTCAACCTTCAATTCACGATTAACTATCAACATAAATGAATCAGCGTGACTTCTCTTTTCATCCAATTGTTTCAGATTTTCAGTAAAACATCGTGCACTGCGGTAATGTATCCTACGTATCAACCGTAGGAGTTCAACGATACGGTGCGATAACAAAGATCATTCTCGTCGCCCTCCTTCTTTATCTAGACTTGAGACTGGCACTGCCAGAGTAACATAAATAGCGCTCTTTAAGGATATCAACTCGCAGGCGCTCCCATGTTAAACAGAAAATCACGCATGAACTGGTTCGTGCGTGGTTTTCTGATACATCGTAGGCCTACATCTGGCTGCAAATAATAGTAAAACGTAACGATTTTGCAGATACCGATAATATAACGTAACGCAGATCATCATGTCCGTAGGTCTGTCTCGGTCGATGTCTGGCTGTGTGTCGTTGGATGCATATGTGTGTCTGGTCGTTTTCCAATTCATTACAAGCGTGCATATAAAGGCGATGGGAAGAGGAGCCGAGGACGAGGCTGATTCGATTCCGGGATTTGCATCAGGCAACGATGACGACGACGTCGAACTCAGGACGAAGCCAACAACCGATAGAAACGATGAAGGGGTCAGAAACATGCGAGTGATACAGGATATACGTTAAGAGGACGAGGTGGATTTTGCACAGAGGAGAGCACGTGATCGAAACTCCCTTGAGATGGTTACTGTGGTGAGACCTTGAACAGTGTAGAGCGACGTAAAGTGAGAGGAAATCGTGTACCTTCATATTTCATGCACTTACTTTCCCAAATGCATTCTCACTGATTCCTCTAGAGGCGTTTCTCGTTCTCTGCTTTGCATATAAACCTTTATTTACTCTTTATCGATTTTGCTGACTCTATTTCCAACAATTGTTCCTTCACTCATTGTCCAGAACTCTTACATTAAGAGAAATTAGATGGAAATAGTGGCTTAAAGAAAGAGGTGCGAGAAATCCAAGGGACTATTAATGAAAATAAACGCGATTAACAGTTAGGCTAAAGTACACGCTTCAACATTAATCTCCAAAGTATCTTAGTACTACTCGACAATTAATCACAGAGCATCTGCTTACTTCAAGAACACGAAAGGACAGAAGCTAAAGTAGGTCTAAGGAGGTGCTCTGAAAACAATAATCTAGCATTGTAAAAACAGTCAAGGACAACAGGGGACAGAAACAAGGACGACCTGAATGAAGAAATTGCCGATCACAGAGAACAGCAGATGAACGATATTAGCGATGTGCTGTTCGTATATTGATATAATGCCCAGAGGAGATACTAGGGCCATGGGGCAAAGAAATACCCAAGGGTCGCAATGCGTATCAACTGCATGTCACTTGGATCTATAGCATTACTGGTTAAAATCGCAGAGGACCGACGGACTGTTTACCTCCCAGCACAATAATTCACTCACGCAATTGCCGAAACATGACCGGAGATATGACGATGATGTCCGAAATATTCCGATAGTGTTTTACATGTTTTGCCTTAGATTGCGTCGATGTCATAACTGTTGACTGTAGTCCTTGGTATGTATGCATGCTGCAGCGAAAGAGGTGATTTGATGAATGATGATTATAATATTATATGACATTACATTATATTACGTATTTATATATCTCCTTCAGGCTTGAATTAACATACACGATTTTACCACACGAGCATACACTATTACTAATTTCAAAATAGTCACACTTCAATATTATTCTTACATCGGACGTTGTTTTGTACCCTGTTTGTGCATGTACGTCTGTCGTACGGTAGATTGTTCGTCTTCTGTCTGTCTGTTTATCTGTGTATCTATCTGTCTCTCCTACAGAGTCTTACTCTGTATGTCTGTCTACTGTCTGCTGTTTTACTGGCTACTGTCTAATTACTGTCTGTCTGTCCGTTTGTCTGTTTGCCTGTCTGTCTCTTATGCTATTATTCCCCAATTTCAGGCGTTCTCTGAGATCATAAATAATTGGGAACAATAATTATCATGAGAATGCAATACATGTTTATTCGATCAAACATGAAATGACGATCGATGATGACCGAATTCGATCAACAGAAGAAGGAAACAGTCGGTGGAAGAGTATGACGGAACGGGACTCGTGTCGACATCTCCTCAAACAAGAATCTTATGGAGAGAAAGAGATGGAGACATAATAAGACTCACATATAAACATACATACAGATAAGAGCACAGCATAGCAAGAGACGGACGGGTTGATGGAGGGATAGGTGGAGAGAGGAAGGGAAGGACGGACAGTATTTGCAAATTCTTATTACCACACATGTTATCAAATTCTTATTACCACACGTGTTATCAAATTCTTATTACCACACATGTTATCACATTCTTAATCACCACATATGTGATAACATTCTTAATCACCCCACATGTAATCAAATTCTTAATCACCCCACATGTAATCAAATCCTTAATCACCACATATGTGATAACATTCTTAATCACCCCACATGTAATCAAATTCTTAATCACCTCACATGTAATCAAATTCTTAATCACCACATATGTGATAACATTCTTAATCACCCCACATGTAATCAAATTCTTAATCACCACATATGTGATAACATTCTTAATCACCCCACATGTAATCAAATTCTTAATCACCTCACATGTAATCAAATTCTTAATCACCACATATGTGATAACATTCTTAATCACCTCACATGTAATCAAATTCTTAATCACCACATATGTGATCAAATTCTTAATCACCTCACATGTAATCAAATTCTTAATCACCCCTCATGTAATCAAATCCTTAATCACCACATATGTGATCAAATTCTTAATCACCACACATGTAATCACATTCCTAATAACCACGCTTGAAGAGGTACTAAGTATATTCTCGAAATGATTGAATGAATATGGTTGTATACCGAGGCAAGTATAACCAATAGTGTGTTAATACAGATAAACAGACAGACATATGGACAGACAGACAGATAGATGGAGAGATATAAACATAGAGAGAAGCGGAGATACGGGAGCTACAAGAAAACATAAACAGCAAGTAAAAATAGATTGTAATGCATAGAATGTCACAGAAACAGGAATGCAGAAAGATGACAAAATACAGTCACGAATGCATAGCAGAAAAATATGTGACAATACTTATATGCACACTGTATAAAAACGCAGAGAGGCGGAGATAAAGAGGCATGTCTGGAAAAGAGATACAGATGCAAATAGAGACATACGAGCATAGAGACAGAGACATACGAGCATAGAAACAGAGACATACGAGCATAGAGACAGGCGGATAGGACGGGACAGACCATCGAGAGAACTGTTTATGCGGTTATACAGTGAACCGTATCTGACCGTTGGCTACGCAGCATAATTGAGGTCACTCACTGAAAGAAACATTGAGTGACTGAAGTGACAGCAACGGGAAGAAGAGGGGACATTGTGGGGAGACTATGGGGGAAAGAGGGGGCATTGTGGGGAGATTATGGGGGAAAGAGGAGACTGTGGGACTGAAAGTGACAACCCGGATGACACGTGTCACAATTCTAAAACTGTTTTGCTGCAAAGAGGTCTGCTGCCCATTACAATCGATAGACATTCTAATCTTACGATTGATTGGTCAGCTGTGGAGTTACTGCTTTGGATCTCTTATTTCTTCCTTGGTTTATGCCATTTATGATGTGGTCGCCTGTTTTGATTGTTTTTTGCTTTAATCTATATTCTTTGACGTGAACTAAAAAAACACTTTTATTGCCACGAATTTTACATATGACAAATAAACTTTTATATACAACCCTTCAGAAGACGTTGCCAAAGGGAGGCACGGAAGAAAATAATCCCGCTGTTAGGGCAATCAAATCTAGCCAGAGTGGGAATGGCGGCAAGCGTAGCAAAGTAATAACTACATCCATCTTAACTAGTTAGATATCCAAATTAAGGGACTGTTAATTAAGAGAATGTTCTATGGTAGACTAAAAAGTAATCTGCTAATTAGTATGTCTTGGTTTTTGTGTGATGGGCTTTCAATTCATGTCATAATTAGACCTATCTTTGTATGCAAGTAGCAGCACACGTACACTGTACAGTGGTTTCACTATACAAAAACGCTGTGTGATAACAATGATCATTAGCGCCCTTCTCCTCCCATGTACATGCATGCTCTTGCGTGCAGTTTAACGACACTGCATGTATGCGATAACAAAGGTCATTGTAAAGTAATGTAATCAAACATTTCTATAGCGCCCATTTAAGATACCTACCTACTCAGAGGCCTAGATAAAGGAGGAGGACGACACTAATGGTCATTGTTACCACAGTGTCGTTAAACTGCAACTACCATCACCCTTATATCAGAAAAAGCGAATAGAACGAATAATCTGAGTTGGATGAACGGAATGGTATTAATTAATATCCGTGATATGATAATTATAGTTTCCATCATCCTTAGCAGGTCAACAAAGGTCACGAGGTCAAGAAGGGCGGAGATTGTGAACACAGGTGATGATGATTGATAGGAAGCTTTTATTGAGCAGATGAGTCCCATTCCAGCCGACGATCCTCAGCCACGTCAATCTCTCTCTCTCTCTCTGTCTCTGTCTGTCTGTCTGTCTGTCTGTCTGTCTGTCTGTCTCTCTCTCTATTGACATTCTTTGACTTTGCTTTGGTAGCCTTTATACGATTGCGAAGTTTGAGAACGCAACGGATATAGATCTTAAGCACGACATGGATTATGCACAAGTATCGGATAATTAGATTGTGGACAATGCATACAATGACTCTCCTCCTCTTCCTCTCCTCCTCCGCCTCTTCCTCCTTCTTCTACCCTCCTCCTACTACCGTCCTTCTTCTCTTCCTCCCTCCTTCTCATCTACCTCCTCCTTCTCGTCTTTCTCTTCCTATTCCTCCTCTTCCTTTTCCTCCTCCTGTTCCTCTTTCTCCTGTTCCTCTTCCGTCTCCTCCTCCCCCTCTTTCTCTTCCTCCTATTGCTCTTCCTCCTTCTCTTCTTCCTCCTCCTCTTCCTCCTTCTCTTCCTCTTCCTCGTCTTCCACTTACTCCTCTTCCTCCTCCTCCTCCGTTTCCTCCTCCTCCGCCTCTTCCTCTTTCTTCTCTTCCCATCCTCCTCCTTCTTCTCTCCTCCTCCTACCGTCCTCCTCCTCTTCTTCCCCTCTTTCTCTTCTATCTCCTCCTTCTCGTATTCCTCCTCCTCTTCCTCCTCCTCTTTCTCCTCCTCCTCCTTCTACTGTTCCTCTTCCGTCTCCATCTCCACCTCCTTCTTCTACTCTTTCTCCTCCTCCTCCTCTTCCTCCTCCTCTTCCTTTTCTCCTCCTCTTCCTCCTTTTCCTCCTCCTCTTTCTCCTCCTTCTTTACCCCTTACGCGCCCTCCTCCTCCTCCACCTAGTCCATATCTTCCATCCTCTGGTCTCCATCACTACGTCACATTTTCGCTCCATCTCTCCTTCCATTCCATGGCATAATTAAACACATGTCACCGTCTGTTTCTCACTCTCCGTTTGTCTGCTTGTCATCTTGGATGATCTCTATCTCTATTTCTCTGCCTACCTATATGTATGTCCGCATGTCCTTACGTGTGTATCTTGTCTGTCTGATGTCATTAATCTATCCTGTACGTACTTCCGGTTGATCGACCATCTGTCCGTTTACTTCTCTGTGCCTCTATCAGTCAGTGTCTCTCCGTCTGTCTTTCCGTCTATTTGTCCGACCTTCTATCCGTCCGTCCGTCTATCTGTCCGCGTCTGTCGGTCTATCTGTCCGTCTGTCTGTCTGCCTGTCTCTGACTTGCTCATCCTCGCGTCAGCAACCGACCATTCCCGGCTACACTGAGGTATCAGGTCCTTCGACCGACCAATTAGACGGACGGATCGCTCCTCGACGTAGATACCCTTGGCAGAGAGAAGATGCAGGAGACGATCAGTAAGGTGATGGGAACCAGAGGCAAGGAGGGAGGCCAAGAGGGGCTGATCGATGGACTCTCTGGGTCACCTGAGCAAGTTATAGGGGAGTAACTTTGGAAGAAATTGTCCGGCGAAGCGGACATCACGCGGCCTTGGTCATTAGCCCTCGGAATGTAACGAGCAGAGAGGGGGAGAGAGAAAGAGAGAGACAGAGACAGACAGAGAGAGAAACAGAGAGAGAGACAGAGAGAGAGAAAGAGAGAAAGAAAGAAAGAGAGAGAGACAAAGAGAGAGAAAGAGAGAGACAGAGACAGACAGAGAGAGAAACAGAGAGAGAGACAGAGAGAGAGAGAAAGAGAGAAAGAAAGAAAGAGAGAGAGACAAAGAGAGAGAAAGAGAGAGACAAAGAGAGACATACAGAGATACAGACAGACAAAGACAGAGACAGAGACATACAGGCAGAGACAGACAGATACAGACAGAGACAGACAGAGACATAGACAGAGATAGAGAGGCAGAGACAGAGAGGGACAGAGTGAGACCGTGGGATTGGGCAACGTCTGTGTTTGGCCGCCATGCACTGACCGAAGGGTGTTAAGATTGATTGATTAAAAAGTCTTAAAGCGTGAGTTTGATTGATACGCGAAGTCAGCGACACAGACGGAATTCGTCCGAAAGAGAGGAATATCATCAGACTGACGAATAGAATGAAAGAAGGAGGAAAGAAGGCAGGAACGGACGAAGTGGAGAACATCCGACGGACGAAAAGATGGATGGACGGAAACATCGATGAAAGGCGAGAGGAAGGATGGAAAGACAAAGGAAAGGAAAGAAGGACAGAAGCAAGGACATAAGGAAATACAAAGTAACGGAAAGATGGACGATCGAATGGGCGGAAAGAAGAAAGGGCGGAAAGATGAAAGGCGGAAAGATGAATGGGCGGAACGAAGAAAGGGCGAAAAGAAGAAAGAACGGAAAGTACAAAGGCGAAAAGATGAAAGGGCGGAAAGATGAAAGGGCGGAAAGATGAAAGGACGGAAAGAAGAAAGGGCAGAAAGAAGAAAGGGCGGAACGAAAAAAGGGCGGAAAGATGAAAGGGCGGAATGAAGAAAGGCTGAAAAGAAGAAAGGGCAGAACGAAGAAAGGGCGGAGAGAAGGGCATGAGGAAATACAAAGGGAGGGAAAGAAGGACGAAAGAAGTATCGGAAAAAAGAAAGGACGCAAGGGCAAAGGCGAGGAGAGGACAAACAAAGATGAAGGAAGAGACACAGATAGGTTAAGGAAAGAAGAATCAACAGAGACGTAGAGAGGCAAACAGACAGACACACAGTTCTTTGAAGCAAAATCATCATGGCTTCAAGAGCTGCCAGCACAGAGCTACTCAGAATGATGCACATTGCTACGCCTTCGGAGCCCCTGTTTCTATTGCACCACTCAAACCATTGGGAAGTTAACTGCAACACATGTGGAATTTTCTATGCCGTACGCTATCGAAGAGACGTTTCCACTAAGCCATTGTTATCACAGGAGAAGATAAATGCTTCTATCCTCAATTCTTCTTCCCTTGCTTACTCGATCTCTTATAAATTGACTGGAAATATTAATTCATCTCTACTTTAAAGAGCGAAAGAGGCACAATAGAAGAGAGAGAACGAGACAGCGGAAGAGAAAGAAGGAAACAAAGGAGAGAGAAGAAGACAGAGGATGAGAGAGAAGGAGACAGAGGAGCAGAGAGGAGGACGCAGAGGAGGAAATAATAGGAGGTACAGGAGGTAGACAGAAGGAGGCAGATAATGAGAGAGAAGAAGGCAAAGAATGAGAGAGAGAAGGAGACAGAGGAGGCGAGAGGATGAGAGAGGAGGAGTCTGTGTAGGAGATAGAGAGAGAGAGGCATCCGAGGAGGCGATGCGAGGGAGAGAGGGAGGCATAGGAGGAACGAGAAGGAAGTAGAGAAGGAAATAGAAAGCTTCAGAGATGGAGATAGAAGGAGAAAGAGGAGGCGAAAGAAAAACAATAGGAGAGTGCAGGAGGCATTTTTTTAATTCTTGTTTGTTTCCAAACATAAGTTGAAGATATTGAGCTGGAGATGAATCGCGATATCTCTGTGATTTCTCTCCCTTTTCTGGGAACTGCAACTAAATCTCAAGTTAAACGCGGCTAAAAGCATTCACTATATTAATAAGGACTTCGTAGAGGTGCATTACGGGTCCGAAGTCACACCACACCGACAGACCAATCTGTACACGATATTCCTGAAACTTATACCTATTAATAATCTGTTGAGGCAATTTCATGGCATATTTTCCGATTTCGTAATGCGCAGTAACATTAATTTGACCAATACAAAGTACCATGATGAAATAAATAATATATCTCAATGAAATGTATTACCAAACAGTCTGTATGGTGTATATATTATATATATATATATAATTAGTAATACTGATAATACTCCCATTGATATCCGTATTGATATTAACGGCCTCGACGTAACTGGCTTCTAAGATTTCATTGTCAAAAGCAGTTAAGTGATAAGCATGGTCCTGAGATTGATGCGTACTACCTTTAATGGCGAACGGTAAATTCTTCAATCGGTAGGGCGATTTATCACGCGGAATGGTCAAAGTTACACCGGAAATTAGACTGGCCCTCTGATTGAAGACGAAAGCACGATATAATTTTTATTGTTTCTGCAATCGTGGATTTTGCTTTGAAGCGATATAGACGAGAACGACACAACAGCGATCCTATAATGGCCGTTTTATCGGATCTTTAAGTCTCAATAATGATGATTTCTCCGTTCCCTGAGGCCTGTAGATTTATACCACCGCAGATACACAGACAGGAAGTAGGTTTATCCAGAGCGGTCGTAGACATCAATTAGTAACTTTATCGTCCTTTGGCACAATTTAGTTGGTAGTAACTTCGTACATGACAGGAATAGGGGCCTACGCATTTGGAATTCGCGGTATATGTTACTTTGAGGGCATCAGAAGTAAATGTAAGAGTGTCTTAGAGTGTCTGATTGTAATTTCATACGGAAATCTAATTGACGAATAAATCGCAAAATAAACAGACATGGAGGAAGTCGAGAGACTATCGGCCAATATAGAAGTGCGCAAAGGAAATGAAGAGATTTACGATAGTCATTTGGCCTCTAGTCATTGGACATCCTTAGTGTCCATTTGTTTAGCAATATATTCGTTCAAGAATAATTATATGCAAAATAGAACTAGAATTCAAGCAAAATCAACCTAATTGCTTTGTTCTCTAGGGCAAAGTTATATATATATAAATGGTAGGGCCTATGGTTCCTAATTGTTTTTACCATCGGATATACAATAGTAATATCTTGGGAGAAATGGTTAAAACATGTCTTGGACCTTTGCAACCGATACATGTCACGACACACCTTGACACACCCGTCAAGTCTCGTTTCGTTAATCTCACCCGCCAAGTTTCGTCTCGTTAATCAGTGGCTTCTGCCTCTAGAAACAGAATCCCATTCCCGTTCTTGATTAAGTCGTGTTGGAGGTCTGTTTTTGCAGACCTAATAGAGTCTCGTTCTAATTAGAGGCAATATTAATGAAACACGAATTAAGTGTCAACTAATAAAGCGAGAGGAACTAAATGTGGACGACAAAGTAAAGAATATCCTGATATTCGGATTATGAAGGTTTTAGATTTAAAATTTAGTCCAACAAATTGGTAAGAAGAGAGGACAGTCTGAATGTGAGGGCGTCTGAATCGTGCAGTATATCACTATAACGTCTAATGCGTATCTGATGTAAGCGTTATATGTGAAAATAGCACTAGTCGTACCATCGCCTCAGACAGTGTTATCCAGGCAATAGAAACGCCAATAGGCACTGGATTGGTTGTCGTTAGTTTAAGGAGTGTATGTTTCATGGCGACAGAGCTCTTCGTTATTTAATAATCAATAGTGCACCAAAACGAATCGCTCTGTTATTACGCAACATCAAGTTTCCTTCAGGCATCCGGCCAGCGTTCAACAATGGTTAAATGTTGAGTAACTAATACATTCTAAAATTTATAAGTTAGTGTATAGATTGTGATCACTGTGTCCTACAAAAAATATTAAACTTAAGCCTTTTTTATTTGGCAGCTAATTTTAGCGTCATTTCTTTGGACAAAACACATGCGTTCCGGAAAAATAGAAAAAACCATTGCTAATACGTGATGTCGTAGCTAATAGATAAAGGATGCTGTTTGATTGAAGCGCTTGCCTTGCATGCGAAGAGTAAAATAATGGTTAGTCTTGTCTGAAAAAATATTATGGTTTGGAATGGAGAGCGATGCAAATGGGCCCTCAGCGCTGACATCGTCGTGTCGTTGTATTTTTTTAGATTCTCACGCAAAGAAGGATGAAGAAACAAGACGAGGAGATTGGTAAAAAAAGAAAGAAGACAAATAACTTAATAAATTATAAAACATATTACAGAACATTCATGTGTTAATAATCTTAACACAAGCTTACCGACTCTGAACTTTTAATAGTGAAAATACGTCTAAAAAATGTGACCAAGACACTTTACCTCTACAATACACAGACAATTATGTACCTTGTATACATATGTGCCGTGTCTGACGTTAATCATCCATGATATGAAAACATCGTTAAATAAGGCCTACTGTGAGCGCTTCTGAATAGCTAGTACTGTAAGAAGCGCTATATAACTAACCAGATACGATACGATACGATGTAGGGACCTTGAGCAAGTCCTTCACGCACAATTGCTAAGAGCAACCAAGTTCGTATAAATTATGTTGCATGAGCTTGTGTTTGCTTCTGACCTTTTTCAGCAAAGCAATGGTGATGGTGGTGGTAATGGTGATGGTGTAGTGGCGGCGGCGACGGTGGTGGTATAATGATGATGGCCATAAGTGGCAGAATAAGGTGCAAAACGAAGAAAGCATGTCCTTGGTAATTCAGGTAGTAGTAGACTCAAAGAATGGCAACTATGTAGTAACTACTATCTATTAGTTTATGTAATCTGATACACATAGCGTGACTTAATTAAATGAATTGGTAACAGGAGAAATTAGAACAGATATCGTATCAAACCCGAGGAACATTACACGTAATAAAAAAAATTGAAAAAGACTTCAAATCTATATATTATACCATATGCCATTTATTAATATATCGTCCGTCACCTCCCTAATTCTCTCTGACCAAATTCTTCCTCTGTTGCTACTTGTAAATAGCTCACATCGCATAAAGTAGGCCTACGTGGCTATTTACTTATATTGACGCCATTCAAAATTCTCAACTATTTCCAACAATGGATGAAGCCAACATTAAGCTTCAATTCAATACTTCACACATTGTCAGCAAAACTAGCCTACACTTAATATTATGATGCATGCAACCAATATTGACTACCTCGACATCTCAGTGTAGCGTCACACTTAGTGCATACACATCTCCAGCCAAATAATTAGCTACGCAGCACAATGCAGGCGTGGGACGAGGCTGGAAAACGTGACGGCGCAGAGTAATGGATAACACAATGGCGTGCGAAGCTGAGGAACCAAGTTCGATTATCGTATCCCCTTAGGTTAACATGTCCTTCCTTAAATAAGCGGTGGCGTTGGTTTCAATTAGATGACTGCATTGCCTGGCTTCCCACAGTTGAATTCGACTCTTGTAATAACTTATCATCAACCGTTCATACTGTGCCTGTAATCATACTGCGATTTCTCAGTTTGAAAGAAACGAAAAACATCATCATCACCATCATCGCAGCCGCCACCACCACCACTATCATAAGTATCATCGTTATCATCATCATCATCATCATCATCATCATCATCATCATCATCATCATCATCATCATCATCATCATCATCATCATCATCATCATCATCATCATCATCATCATCATCATCATCATCATCATCATCATCATCATCATCATCATCATCATCATCATCATCATCATCATCATCATCATCATCATCATCATCATCATCATCATCATCATCATCATCATCATCATCATCATCATCATCATCATCATCATCATCATCATCATCATCATCATCATCATCATCATCATCATCATCATCATTCATGATTGAGATGGACGATCAGCATGCGTTGCCTCGTGTGCAGACCTACATGTATAATGGTAGGACTAAGTACTAAATAATTGCTGTTTAGAGTATCACTGTTTCTGGCTTACTACCTGAGTAGACAAGAATTCCGTTGGCGCTCTTCGTTCGGAAGTAAAGGCTCAGCTTGTCCTGGTTGCTAACGATTGCGTCACCGCGCTTCGAAAGGTCATAGGTCAGGTATTCGTGACCAAAGAACGTCGCTTGCGATGGAATCTTCTCTTGAGAAAGAAAAACAGGCGCATGTCATGCAGTTTATTTGTAGGTCTGGTAGCAATATAGTAATAATAATAATGGCAATAATTAAATGAAAATAATGATAACAATATTAGTAAAATTAAGAGTAAAAATAATAATGAAAATAGTAACAATGATCACTATCATCAGTTGTAGATGTCATCATTTGCGTCGTCATCATCGCTGAGAATAGCAGAGTCATTATTATATTCTTTGTCGCCATCATCATCATTGTCAGCCGTCAAAAGAACTTCTTCAATCAACGTGTGCATCGTTTGAAGACTAGTTAGATACAATTATAAGGACTATGCGATCAGCATTTAATGTGCAACGAAAACCAAGAATAACGCACCGGATGCTGTCATATGCCCAAGATGCAAAAGTCATGCCTCGTATTTCAACGCAAACTGGTTTCGGTTTTATAGTTGATCACTTACACGTCTAACTATCTTGTTAAGAATACTTTTACAATCTAACCTTCAAGCACGTTTCTTGTGCTTGCAAAACGCGTTCAGATGACGATTCACTTTTGACTCTATCAGTATCCCATTAACAAGAAATACGTTTGACGATTTGTTTGTCCATGATCATTCATGCATTCCTGTTAGCAATTAATTCGTATAGGCGCATATAGATGTTATGGCTGTTGGGCTCACTTAAATATCCTACAGATGATTTATCGCGATATCCATAGAATGATTGGAACGGACGGTTATGGCACCTCGGACAAAAGCGCATAAACAGTGACACAATAACAGATCTGGCGATTAAAGTTCTTTCAGCTAAACGACACTGTGTGATAAATAAAATCATTAGTGTCGCCCTCCTCCTTTCTCCAGTCTTGGGACTGGTAGGTACTGGCAGAGTGCAAACAGTGGCGAAGTTGGTATCCATAACGATAAATTAATTGAGGAATCAGCATTATTGTTAAATGGTGTAACATCAGCTGCTGGTATTCTATTCTATTCTATTCTATTTACGGATTTACAAAGCGCCTCTCACAGTACAGCCTAATTAGAGGCGCTCCCAGTGCGAAAAACAACCTAGAGAAAAGAAAAGTCTTAAGAGAACGAGCAGAAACAGTTGTGCTACTTGATAAGATTGCAGCACGAGGCACAGCAGGAAGACTGTTCCATAGCAAAGGGCCAACAGAGGCATAGGCACGATGTTGAGCTGTGGCAGTTCTAGACTGCGGTACTAGAAGATCGTGACGGTCTAAAGAACGGAGAGGACGTCCGGTAGTAGCTGAGATAGATTTCCTGATAAGATCACATAGATAGAGTGGAGCTTGACCCACCAACGCTTTGAATGTAAGAAAGAACTTTGAAATGAATCCTATCAGTCAAGGGAAGCCAATGAAGAGTGCTGAGTCATGAAAGTAGAAATATGTGAGAAACGTGGAAGACGGGCGATCAAACGAGCAGCTGCATTGAGTACAGACTGGAGCGGAGTGAGGCGGAGTTTTGGTAGACCGATGAGTAATGAGTAATATGTATGTAATATCGTGTAATATAATGTTGGGCAATGTAATGTAATTGAGTACTTATATAGCGCCACTCAAATTAGGGGCACTCACGAATCAACACCTGGCCGCAGTGACTTTTGCACTTCTCGTTCTTAGTTGATGAACTTCTTCTTTATCAAAGATCAACAACACTCGAGGTAGCGCGAATAGTTATGTGCGAAACTCTTGTTCTAAAACTTAGGCCTACAGAACCATACTGTAGTCGTATTTAAAAGTAACCGACAATCATGATATTTTTTAAGGTGTAACATTGGTGCAATAGGTCAAAACCAATATTCGCTACTCGCTCAATATATTATTTGAACTATTTATATTGCTTACAACACTATGATAGACAAGAAATTGGTTTGAGCTTGAAACGCCGTCTCCCGCTGTACTGGAGCTTTCAGATAGGGGGATTCGGAGGCAAATGCCTCCAATTTCAGGTAAGGAGACATTTTTTACGTCTTAAGGGGAAATATCTTGCCTTCATGGCAGTTAGGTCCTGGGGTTTGCCCCATCACTAAGGGGGGATTGACGCCACTGCCGCAGTAGACCCTTCGCCGAAATGAACCAATTGACTCCTGCAGATTTGATCGACTCTGACATGAGCTGATTTATCTAGCTCCACTTTCATGTGGCGCGGATAAATGTCAGATTATTGCCCCCAAACTACGATGCCAGGCTAAACAAACATACGCCTCAATGTCTTCCTGTGGTATACAGTTAAATTAATTTTATCTGACTGCCATACAAGCCATCTTTCGTGCCCGCATTTCAAGTCTCGTCTCAGTGACAATCCCTCATTGCCAGGCAACGTATATCGGTTCGCGCCGCTCCAAGGCCTCACAGTGTATGCGTGTGACGTAGCTCTGCCGACCGAACGACTGGCCGAATGACCGATGAGTAGACAGGGTGGATGGAGTGGACAGTAACGTCGGCGTCAAGCGACCCGACAGGCGCTTGACCAGATTATCGCGGTCCATTGTCCTTAATTCTCGTAATCGCCACATGGTGGCAGGCCTTGCCTCGACCCCACCCACGATGGGACCCTGCTGCCTTCGCTTCCGTCCCCGGGTGAGATGACGAGGTCCGGAGGGAGCGGTCGGTTGCGCTATTATCGTTGACGGGCGTTGACGGTTGCCAAGAGACGGTGATCTACCAAAAACCGACAAATGTGACGTTGATTCATACGAATCGTTCATCGGCTGGCGAGGATCTATCGGCGAGAGGCACGGCGCTCCGGGAACAGCCACTTCCATGCACATGTAATGCGACGGGGGATGAAGCGCGCACACCGGAACACCGTAAACGCGTTGAACGTTAAATAGAATTAGAGAAAATGTATAATTACACTTTTTGATACAAGTCAACGGTGAACACTACCAAGCTTCTCAATTGGTTGAAAACTGGTCCTAAATGGACCAGTTTAAAGACCTTGCAACAGCTAAAGTTTTTTGCGTGTGCGACTCAAGACAAGGCAAAGCAAATCAACGGAGAGACACAAGGAACACACAAGGAAGAGAAATGGTTGAGCGAAGTTTGGTAAGCTGACTCTAGTGATAAAAGGGAAACTAACATAAATAAGGTAGAGTTAAGTAATGAGGTAATAATAACGCACTCACTACTCGTTTCTTTATCTAGAGGTTCGTGGTCTGACAGCTGAAGGAGTTTCATTTCTTAAGAATTTCTTACACGAGTTCTTACGAATTTTTTATGAGTTCACATGAATGCATGGACTTTTTATGACTTCGAACCCCAGCCCCGTCAGATTAAAGACATCCCATCCACTCAGCAATATTGCGATGTATTAGATTATCCAAAGGTTCGTTCACTCCTCTGCAACGAGGCTAAACAAATAATTGGAATTATCCGGACAACTATACGATCAGAAAGGCAATAAATACTTCATCGTGATATGACTGAATGCAGTGCACTGCGTTTTACAACTTTATTATGGTGTCGGGTTCAAAGGTCATTTGGCCGTATTAGAAACATGATGGTATAATGGTCAAACAACGGAACCATCATTTCGTAATGTAACGACGCGTTATAAATCTGTTATAAGTAGGCCTATACGTTTCGGCAAGAAGTCGCCGAGTACTCTTTATGCAGCTTCAACATTCTTATAGGCCTACATGAATACTCGCGCAAGCAGAGCTTACGTTTTGAAAAGACGTTGCCTGCATGAAAATTAAGGACATACACAAATGAATGAAGCGATTGAAGACATAATTTAAACTCTTATCTTTTGGGTACAATATACAGTTACGTCACACAAACACATAATACCTGCCTACTGTTAGTTACATACAGCTAAGTCATAGAAACAATAAATACATACGTAATGCTTACTATGATAATTATACAATTACGTCATAGAAACAATAAATACATACGTAATGCTTACTATGATAATTATACAGTTACGTCATAGAAACAATAAATACATACGTAATGCTTACTATGATAATTATACAATTACGTCATAGAAACAATAAATACATACGTAATGCTTACTATGATAATTATACAATTACGTCATAGTAACAATAAATACGTATACGTACTGTTAACTATGATAATTATACAATTACGTCATAGTAACAATAAATACGTATACGTACTGTTAACTATGATAATTATACAATTACGTCATAGTAACAATAAATACGTATACGTACTGTTAACTATGATAATTATACAATTACGTCATAGTAACAATAAATACGTATACGTACTGTTAACTATGATAATTATACAATTACGTCATAGTGCGTACAATAGAGCTCTCTGTCATTTATGTGTATCTTAACTTACAACATATGCAATACATCATTGTATACACAGGTTTGTCTTAGTATGAGGCAGTGTTCATAACTAACTATCAGTTAGCTATGCATCGTTAAAGCTTACGTCCCATGCACCTATATGCATGAGGTTTTCGGTTGGAATACTAATAGTGGCCAGTTATGAAGATATAATAGGTCTCGAGCTAGTACGGTTCGCGCTTGAGGAGGACCTAAATGACGTGAAGCCTATTTCAACGGACGAAGGACCTCACATGATCATTTCAACGAAGAAAAATACTGCGATGTAGGCCATACGGGTATACAGAAAACGGGGCACAAGCGCATTTACTCAAGTACAGAGGCAGCGAAATCAACAAGCCTTGCGAAAGTCTGAACTACTTCCTCAATTCGAACAAGACCAAACTGTCAATTAACCGAACCGGACATCCTTAATCGCCCTCTGCAGATTCACGCATCGCTTTTTTTCAATTAGCTACAAAGAGTGAAACGCAATCGCGATCGCTCTAGCACAAACGCGTAGCATCCTCAGTAGACCTACAGTTGGGGAGTGTGCATGCAGAACCCATGATGAGTGGCAGGCTGAGTTGAGAGATCTATAATTATATGCGACGCAAGTGCATTACATAGGGAATCATATGCTGTATTGCACCGGCTATTGCTATTGTGTGGTATTCCACCGAGTCGTGCGGTATTGAGGCTGGTTTGGGAGCTGTGGGCGATGAAGGAGAAAAATTAAGCAAGTAAAGTAATGTAAGTGATCCATTATTGAATTGCGAGACGTTGGTCTAGACGTGTGTGAGCGTGTGGCCACACGATGTCGAGTGTGGACTTAGTTTCCCTCGAGCAGTTAATCGGGATAAAGTGAAAGGGATGGAAACGCACCAAGCGGAGCCAACTGACCCGCAGTCGCCGATAATCCGGTGAATGAATGCTACTCTATGGCAGAGTGGCTGCTGTAATGTCTCGTTTAACCAGTCGCTCGTGTGGCTAGATATAGACCATACCAAACGATGTCAATGTGACCTAGGTTGCACAGCATGTTACACTGTGATAACAATGCCACCACCAAAACAAATATTAGCAGCACTACTACTGTCATAGCTACTTTCTAAATTACTGCAACTAGAATTGCTACCAAAATTATTATTATTTTATGCCCCGAGGTAAACAGGATCCCTCGTCGACTTAGAAATGGCTAACTGTTGATGCAATTTGTCTGGAAATGGCCCTACTCGTCGTTGTTGTCCTGGTGGGCGAAAGTGTCCCAAAATGCAACCGCGTTAAAACGTTGAATCATTTTCGAGAAACGTTGGTATAGAGGACGGAAGTTCCACGTGGTCCCCCGGGATCGTTTCCCAGATTTTTTTGTCCTAGGTCGGATAAAAAGACCAGGCCGTTGTTGTTCATCGGGCCCATATTCTCAAAAGCAAGAGGGACGAACAGGTGCATGCTAGAGAGCTGGTGATATAGTAATATTAATTGTATAGCGCCTCTTCAAATCTGTCAACTCAGTAGCGCTCCTAGTTCAACCCAGGTTGAACAGAACAGTTGTAAGGACAATGGGGAAAGAGCCAACCTGACCAATAGGTATTTATTGAAGCGTGGTAGGACCAGTCGTTGTGAAGGCGCGGCGATGCCTGATAGCAGTTCGGGAACGTGGGACATTAGATTCAGTTTGTGCAGATGAGACGAGATAGCCACGAAGCTGGACGTGCGTGGTGGAGCAGCAAAGCTCCCACAAGTATGGAGGGACTGAAACCTCAATACAGAGCCGATCCAAGTCAACAACTCGGTAAGCAATGCGCTGTGGGTAAAGGAGCCAGTGGAGTACATCCCGCACGTACTCGGAAACTCTACCGAATTACAATAACTCCAACCGCTACTGCTACTTCTACTTTGTAACTGTCTCCTATTTATAAGTGCTCCGTTGCATTACATTAGGCCTACATTACTATTACCACGGTTAATTTTCGAGGGCTGATTAGCCGCTGCACCTTAGCATCAAGCACTTAATTACTGACCACAAACAGCACGGTTACAATATTGTCAACTGTCATTATCATGTACACGTTTGTCTAAGGAGTGTTTCCAAACGACAGACCGCGATTCCGATATAATTTATTGGAGGAGGCGTTGGCTATCGTGGTGGTGGTGGTGGTCTGCCCCGTCGGTCGGAATTGAATTGAATCGAGTAGGTAGGGGACGATGGCCGAACTAATCAACGCGACGACGTCCGTCCAGTGCCAGTTGCATTGCTCGGTTGGGTGTGTACTGCGAGTCGTTGGACCAGATGCAACGCTAGGCCAATGCATCGCTGATCAGTCCGGTTGTAAAGGGCTCTTCTTCTACTCAGCTATTATTTGCACATGTGGAATCTTTAAAAGCAATGCAAAAGCTGTTTATTGGAGCTGGTGGTAGCTAGCAAATGGTCAGACAATGAAGAATTGCAATTTATTGCAATCGTAATCTCCAAACTTATTTATATAACTACATATGTTAGTGGATGGCCCTGTTAGCGGGAGGTAATCCTTATGCGCTTCTATCTATAACCTAATTAATAGAGCAATTAAATACTATGTGTATATGTTTGATGTTCTGGATTTGGTTGCAATGAAACATTTTCGTTCGTGCGTTCGTTCGTTAAACTTCCAAAGCGCCACTCGAAAGTCGAGCGCTGTGTAGTTAGCGTAATAATAATAATAATAATAATAATAATAATAATAATAATAATAATAATAATAATAATAATGGCTTTTATGTGATTATAGATCGTGGTCTAATCTGCATGCCCTCTTTGCCCCCTGACTGTCTCAATCTCCTTGTCCTCTGGCAAGGACAACTGTGGCCCGACAGTAAACTGACTACAGCCCTAAATCTAATCCTAACCATAAATGGGTGATCTTACATATTGCCTAAAATCTAAGAAATAAAGCATTTTACAAAATCTCTGTTTACTCATTGCCTGTGACAAACGTATACATCAAAAATGCAATTGACGATGATAAAATAACATGAGACGAACGTAACAACAAATTAAACGACATTAGCACTGATTCAAGAACCATTCATTTACGCTATCAATGAACTAAGAATAAGTTTAAACGAAGACACCACTTCCATCTTGGGCATTCAGCGGGCGCTCAGCAGAACTGGTTAAGTATACGAGCTTATCATTTAATGTATCATTCATTTTGTAATTTAATGAGTCATTCAGTGAGTCATTCAGTCTGTCATTCAGTCTGGCATTCAGTCAATCATTAAGTCTGTCATTCAGTCTCCTAACACGTGAATCATTTGAAGTTCGTATATATAGTGCCAGCTGGTTTTGGCTACCTAATAATTGTTTTCTATTTCTTAATGGGCTCGTCCTTACAGGTTTCTGACGTAGTATTAGAACGAACTAAACAACCTGGCTATTGAGAGCTTAATCTGATGCAGAGATTGTGATTGAGCTGGTTTTTGTGTGGCGATGATAAATTTCAAATATTCGCATTTACATCTCCATAGTCGAAAGAAACACTTTCAGAGCTCTAAAGCACTTTTAAGAAGTTTCAACAAGAAACTACGTGTAGGCTCCAACAGACATAGCGTACTGCAGCAGATTGTCAATGCGCTATGTCAATTCAATTCGGGTTCGGTTATTCTTCCTGCGTCATCGCCCTCATTTGATTTCCGATGGGTCAGCTGCAGGTCTCGTCTTTCCAAAGACCAGACGGCCACATTCTCTGGATGTCACAAAGGCGCTACATAAGGAAGGCATGATATTACGTTGCGTGTCTGAATCGGAGCAATGGAAACGACTTCGAACTACGATGAGTTTGCGCATGCGCAGCAGACGAGCTAAGGACCAATAGAACACGTGATCACATGCAGGCAGACAGGAAGAAGGACGAACACAAAGAAAGACGCACACGGACGGACAGACGAAAGGGGAGGCACTCAGAGAGAAACAGAGTGACACTGAGGCAGATAAAGACATACACGAGGGCACATGAAGACCGACAGAAGCAGACATACAGGGAGAGAGGGGCAAACACGCAGTGAATCAAGACATAGAGGGAGACTGGGAAAGACATCCTATAGCAACCCAACACATGCAGAGTTCGTAGACTTTGATATATAAGAGAGGCAGGCATACATATACAGATGTATAGAGACACATACAGACAGGCATACAGAGAGACAACAAGGCAGAGACATAAAAGCATATACATGTATATAGAGACTCGAGAGACATACAGACAGACATGTATACACAGATACAGGCATACAGAAGGACGTTCAGACAGAAGGACAGATAGACAGATCGAGAAAGCCAAAGAAGCAGCAAAACTTAGAGACACCTTAGACGTGGACAGAGACAGACAGATAGAGACACGCAGACACGCATATACAGAGACACACAGAAAGACAGGAACACAGATAAACAGAGTGAGAAAGCCAGAGGTAGCAACACTTACAGATTCATCAGAAGCGGACTGAGAAGCAAACAGAGAGACAGACAGACAACAAACAGACATACTGAACGATGGAGAGATACAGACAGACAGACAGAGTCAGAGGACTACAGACAGACAGACAGTCGTTCGAGTAAAACTCCAGAGAAATAACTCGGCAAAGACCAACACAGAGCGACATCAAAACAGCGGCCAGGGATAGAGGGAGTGTCGCCGAGAAAGTCTCCCCGTATCGACGAACGCCTCCTCCGACAAATCCAGCCTGATTGATGTCCAGACAGGATCCGTGGCCAGATATTCAACGTAAGCGAGATCCAATGACGTTTCGATCGGTCTAATTCAGCTAACACCGGACCCACCAGGATCTCTCTGGTCTTCACTCCGACTCTATCAACAAACCGGATAATCTCCAGCTCCGACGACACGACCGACTCTCTCTCTCTCTCTCTCTTCCGTTGCCTAGGTGGAGCCACGATCGGCTTAAACGCGGCACTCGATTCGGGAGCCTTCGACTCAGATCCGACGCGTGTCCCACCGGCGCCAAATCAGGTTTATGAAGTCGAATCTGGCAAGGAACTTATGATTTGCAGACATTCAATCGATATTAATCGCTACACGGGTCGTTCGTGTTCAGTTAAAATAACATTCAATTTTGAATGTCTATTTCCCCTTCTCTCCTTCCTTATTCGTCTCTCTGTGTCCATCTTCCACCTGTAACCACCTATCCTCCTTCATTAACTGATCGCCAGCTAGGGCCAAATGTAGCCCTGTAAGAACCTGAAGAGTATAGGCATGGGTCAATGCGAACCAGGTACTGAATGGGTCCTAATGACGGTTATTAGGTACTTCCATCACATCGATTGATGCATTGCTTGAGAATTACATAGAGGCGGAGAATAACTGCGTAATAATAATTTTAATAATAATTGTAATAATAATACTAAAATAATGATGGTATCATTATTAATACAAAGAAGGAGGAGAAAGATAAACGATTTTGACAGTGATTTTTCTCATTTTTCTTTTACAAATTGAGAAAAAATGCCAAAAATGTTAAAAACTAAATACCTTTTTACCACTCGAAGGAATCCTCCTTCAGGAGCTCGACTGTGGCAAGTTCACATCATCAATTATATGTAATTAAAAGAGAAATCTCACAAGGAAATGGAACGATGCGCCAACTACCAGATTACCAACCGTAAACGAAAGAGAGTCACAAAAACTCTGTTTTTTTCATTTTAACTTGTTCTTTTTCTACTATGTTCATCTTTCCTTACTATCTCTCTCCTGCCAGTTTCTCAGTCCCTATTTCAATTCCTTACTCCTGCCCGTATTTCTCCTCTATTTCCAGCCATCACTTCCTTTTCTCTTTACACGCCCATCCTTTTCACTCACTTCTCGTGTCCCTCCCATCGTCTCCCCTTCATCCAATACACCACCTCCCCCTTGAGCTCGATCGTTTTCTTGGACGTCTTCGTCAAATGACCGATCCTTCTAGGACCGGGCACAGCGGAGGCCAAAGCGCGACCTGAGGTCGGTCAGTCCAGCCATGCTCAGACTGCGCTGAGAGGGTCCGGAGTGACGACGGAGAATCGGTGACCCGTCAATCACGACGATCAACGCTCGTGACGAGGCCAAAGAAATATATAATCAAGACTGCAGACGGAAGTCGATAGCGACTGTTATTCGGTTTTTAGAGCAAGTGAAGAGAGAGAGAGAGAGAAATTTATGTATACATTTATATTTTATGCACGTATATATATACGTATACAGAAAGAGGAATGCAGATGGATGGATGGATGGATGGTTGGGATGGTTGGATGGATAGATGGATGGATGGATAAATGGGATGGTTGGATGGATGGAGAGATGGATGGATGGGATGGTTGGATGGATGGGATGGTTGGATGGATATATGGATGGATGGATGGATGGATGGATGGTTGGATGGATGGATGGATGGATGGTTGGTTGGATGGATGGATGGATAGATGGATGGGATGGTTGGATGGATGGATAGATGGTTGGATGGATGGGATGGTTAGATGGATGGGATGGTTGGATGGATATATGGATGGATGGATGGATGGATGGATGGTTGGATGGATGGATGGATGGATGGTTGGATGGATAGATGGATGGATGGTTGGATGGATGAATAGATGGTTGGATGGATGGATGGTTGGATGGATGGATGGCAAGGTTGGATGGATGGATGGTTGGATGGATGAGATGGTTGGATGAATGGGATGGTTGGATGGATGGATGGATGGATGGGATGGTTGGATGGATGGATAGATAGATGGATGGATAAATGGGATAGTTGGATGGATGGAGAGATGGATGGATGGGATGGTTGGATGGATGGAGAGATGGATGGATGGATGGGATGGTTGGATGGATGGGATGGTTGGATGGATGGGATGGTTAGATGGATGGTTGGATGGATGGATGGTTGGATAGATGGATGGATGGATGGTTGGATAGATGGATGGATGGATGGTTGGATAGATGGATGGATGGACGGATGGTTGGATGGATATATGGATGGATCGATGGATAGATGGGTGGATGGATGGGATGGATGGATATATGGATGGATCGATGGATGGATGGATGGATGGATGGGTGGATGGATGGGATGGTTGGATGGATGGATGGGATGGATTGATACATGGATGGATGGATGGTTGGTTGAATGGGTGAATGGATGGATGGATGGATGGGTGGATGGATGAATAGACAGACAGTGGCCGCTGCTGACAGTTAGAGCCATCGAGATAGAGACCGATTTTGCCGTCAGTGACAGAGAGATTGAGACAGACAGGCAAACAGACAAAAGAAGACGAGCAACATAGAACGAAGCAGACATATGACCGGCGATACTTACAGAGGAAATAATTTATATATATATTTATATATATATATTTAGAGGAAAAAGAGAGAAAAACGATACATGAACTAATATAGTAAATGCGCACAACAAGATTCAGCGATAGAGACAGAGACACACAATGAGACAAAGAGGGAGGAAGAAAAAGATAGTGATAGGAGTAGCAGTGAGGTGAGAAAAAAAATTTCAGTGCGAATACTGCACTAGAACTCAAGCTAATTATATCTTTGAGTCTCGATGAGCAATATTATCAACGATGAAACTACCAGAGAGAAGGAGCAACAATGCAAGAGACAGATAGACAGACAGACAGACAGAGCGAGAGAGAGATAGAGAGAGCGACAGAGAGTAGTTACGTCATTAAAAGAAAGAATGACAAAGAAATATATATGTATATATATATGTATATATATACATACATAGAGAGAGAGAGAGAGAGAGAGAGAGAGAGAGCAATGACGGTACTAATCGAAAGATAGATAATGAAAGAGAGAGATAGAGAGACAGAAAAAGAGAGTGGTGACGTCACAATGAGAACGAATAACAGTGAAAGACATACAGAGCACAAGAGAGTAGTGACGTCACAAAAAGAGAGATGACTCTCGGAAGGCAGAGAGAGAGAGACAGACAGACAGACAGAAACAGAGACATAGAGAGACAGAAAGTTAGCTAGAGAGAGTTGCTAGAGGTGTAAGGCGGTTCTACGAGGGCCCAGGGCTAAAATTCAGATGCGTCAATATCAAACTAACGTCAAGAATGATTAGTCAACACATGCGATACACTTGGAGATTGCCCAATGCTATGAAATTGTTTGACCGTTCATTATACTTTTTTCTTTTATATCGTTTCGGTCTAAACACAAGAATCGTCTATTTTTAAATTAGCTCATCGACCACAGCCATCACCGCTTGATACTCTGACCTATCCTAGTAAAGTTTCTACTGACCTCTCCAAATATCAAATCAAAATGCGTTGACGGCTTCATCTGGGTGTGCATTATTGTAGAGCCTAGAACCAAAAAAATGTCTACTCTGCTCCTCTATGGCAACAGGACTCGAACCTCTTTCTGATCAATCTTAGCACAATCCAACAAACTCGACGCGGCGCTCATAAATGGCCGACGCCCCTGGCTTTCAGTGGCACCTTCGAAGTTCATGGGTTACGATTATCGTTCGAATGGGACCCAGATTACGAATCCTATTACAGGCTTAATTAAGGATTATGTTGCTCGTCGTTTCAGTTTAATTTGCCTAAGACGCACTGGGAGGTGATTTCCAAAGGGTGAGGGTTAGCAGTCAGTAACTCTGTCTACTCAACGATGAACTGAACATACCTTCATCGCAAGTGATCCCACTGTAATCCGTCAGCTCACAGTCGCACACGGAGCCAGCGTCCGTGCTGATGCACTTTCCGCCGTTTCGACACGGATCGTGATCTGCGCATACGTCATCGGAGAACATTCGCAGCCCACTTCCGTCGATCATAGCCACTTCCTGTCTGGGTGCCCCGCAGTGGGACAGTGCCAGGCCGCGTATTGACCCCTTGAACCCGGGCTCAAATGCGACGGACGCCAGTACCACCCTTCGCGTCTGGATCCTTAGTGCCGATGGGAGGCCGCCGACGTAGACGAACCCAGATTGGGTCATGGGGCTGGCGCTGGGGACCCTATCCGTCGGGGTCAGGGCGATGGGCGAATGGGGTACCCCGTCGATGATGATCGTTGTCCCCGTCGATGTCTTGTCCAGCTGAATCGTGTGCCATTTGCCGTCGCTGTATTCACTTCCCGTCGACAGTGAACCAGTCTCTAGTCCGTCTCGGATGCTCAGACGGAGGGCTCCGCGAACGAGTTTCAGCTCCAGGAAGTCCGATGGGAGGGAATCCGTGTAGAGGATGAGCCCTGACGGATGCCTGGTGGAGAATTCAAGGGATAGGGATCCATTGCGGCAGTGGAATCCACCTCTCCAGGGAGGGAAACGAGCGAAGGATCCATGCGTTCCATCCAGGTCCACAGCGGAATCCAAACGGACCAAGGCCACCATCAGAAGCAGCACAACAGACTGTGAACTCATGTTCCACGTCTACAAAAAATAACCAGGTATACATATATGTAATGTAACGCTGTGTAACACTCTAGCTGCCGTTTTGGCGCAGGACGTTTTCGCGCAGATCTCTGATACAATAATATATAATATAAATATATATTACTTGGCAATATACCATTTTAGTACTGTAGATTATTCCCCATGGCAAATCAGGTTAAGTCTTGGGAGCGTCGGTAGTAAAAGAGGGATCGGTGAAAAGAATCGTGTTTAACTAGAAGCTGGGTCAATGAAAAGGATACTGTTCAATTGATAGCTGGATTGAGGACAAGAATCATGCCTAAATGGAAGCTGGATTGATGAAAATAATCATACTTAAATGGAAGCTGGATTGATGAAAATAATCATACTTAAATGGAAGCTGGATTGATGAAAAAATAATGTCGTTTAAATTGAAACGGTATCGATAAAAAGATTATGACTAAAACGGTTCTATTTAAGCATGATTATTGTCATCTTTCCAGTTCTCAGTTTAGCATAATTATTTTGATCGATCATGCTTCATATTACACCATATAGTGTATCAGATATCTGCGCCAAAAACCACTAGCTCCACTAGCTGCCCTATCACTCCTCGATCGGGCTTTCCACTCAAAACCGAAGTCTCACCTCTTCAGGAATTCATTCCCCTATTCATCTGACACTTCCCTTTCATATTCTCGATAGACACCCAACTTAAAAGCTGATCTCATAACAACTGGGGAAGTCATACAATATTATATTTCATACAAGAAACGTATTGGATTTTTGTTGGATGGCGACGTCGTACAAGTTCTCATCACAAGACGTGTGGCATGGTGGCCGAGCGGTTAGCCCGTAACGTTCAGTGTGCGCTGAGTGAGCGGGTTCGACACTCGTTTGGGGCGTCACTGTGTAGGGACCTTGAGCAAGTCCTTCGCACACAATTGCTCTGCATTACAATGTAGAATTGCTCTGCATTACAACTGCAGTTGCGTCGTCGAGACGTGTGCTCGCTTTCGAGCACGACTTGTTATATATGTCGAATTAAATTGTATATTATATTGTAAGACTAAATTGTTCTGGATTAGACAGTCAGTGGTGCAAAAATGACTATTGGTCAGATGTTCTAAGGGTAGGACCCTAGATACATGTATACATTACTCAAAGTAAATAAAACCATGGCACCAAGAGGTCGTTTGCAAACATCAGCAGATGTTTTAGCATTAATTTACACGGGTGATAATCTTCTTCAGTGTCTCAAGATTCGGAGACAAACGCATCGGAATTCAAACTTTATAGTTTAATGAGAGATTATGATGCGAACAGCTACAGCAAATGTACAGATGTATAGCAAATGAAACAGAAAGTAGCTTATAAAAATGCAGTTGGCGCAACTGACTATGTTATTCCTTGTTTCAATATCATATTAACTAATGTTTGTAATGAACAGCATCAATGAGTCGCGTCATGAACCATTGAGCACTCTGATTTATTTACTTATCCAGGAATTAATAGTAAAACCTGGGAAAAAATTTGTCACAATGCAGAACAATGAGTTACCAAAACGTCAAAGAAAAACGCAGATAATTGTGTTAATTAAGCTAAAGTAACCGCATAGGCAATTCCAAAGTTAAGTCTCAGTCGAATTAACCATCAGTAAAAGAATTTTAGAAAACGTATGTATGCGCGTGCGTTACCCTCGTAAGTATGCTAAACACAGATAAATCACGTGATATGCATTCTTCCCTTATAGAAATTTATTAGTTCACTTACCAATGCCTTCTAATCATGTACGATGAGCAAAAAGGTCGATAAATATGTATGACGACCGTTTAGGTTAGTTAACGTTGACTCCACGAATACCACGAGACTTTCCACAGCGCATTCATTAATATAGGACATCATTCGTGTAGCGAATAGTCGGCATATACAGAAATTGAGTGCGTTCGTGTGCTAAGCAGAGAGAAGACGCATTGGTTGTCCTGTCGTTCTTAGCATAATTCATTAGGTGCAGGAGGTATGAGAATTGATGGCCCGTCTCCGTGGAGAACCCACAAAAAGACGAGTGGTCGACCATCTCAGCTGACACAGATAGCAATTCCCTGGCACCGCAATGGAAGAATGAATGATAAGCAGGCCGAAGGCGACGCTCTACTGTCAACGTTCGCTGCCCGTCTTCATATAAGTCAGCTCTGATTCAACAAGGAACAGCGCAGCGACCGTCGGTGATATACAGTTGAACAAGATGACGGCTGAAATGGTCCATCGTTAAACAACAGCCAACATGGTATCATGTCGACCAACCATGGCGAAAACATTCGGAAACAGTTGCTGTGAAGAAATCTTGCCAGAAAAAACAGGCGAAATGCCATGTATTACGCAAAGCTGCAGTAAAAATTGTATATTACATAAGAACTGACTGAGGTTGTACCTCGCTAAACCGCTGTTGAATTTGTAAAAATAACCGCCGATATGACAACATAAGTGAAAAAAGAGATATCATCTATTCAACAATATCTAAAGTGCTACTCTGTCAGGTGACAGCTAGAAGTAGGGGTGACAGTCGACACATGAAAAATTGCCGTTTATTTATTCGTCTATTGCATTATGCAACAGGAGACCGCCATTGTACAATGTGACAGTCCAGAACCTCTGCCAAGTGACAGTCCAAAGCCTCTATCAAGTGATAAGTCAAAGCCTCTGCCAAGTGACAGTTCAAAGCCTCTATCAAGTGATAAGTCAAAGCCTCTGCCAAGTGACAGTTCAAAGCCTCTGCCAAGTGACAGTTTAAAACCTCTGCCAAGTGACAGTTCAAAACCCATGACTAGTGACAGTTCAAAACCTCTGCCATGTGACAGTTCAAAGCCTCTGCCAAGGGACAGTTCAAAACCTCTGACAAGTGACAGTTCAAAACCCATGACAAGTGACAGTTCAAAACCTCTGCCATGTGACAGTTCAAAGCCTCTGCCAAGCGACAGTTCAAAGCCTCTGCCAAGGGACAGTTCGAAGCCTCTGCCAAGTGACAGTTCGAAGCCTCTGCCAAGTGACAGTTTAATACCTCTGCCAAGTGACAGTTCAAAACCTCTGTCAGATGACAGCTGAAATCAGTCACTCACTACTGCTAGATGACTGTAGAGATTACCATTGGCCGTTATTGACATCTAGCATCGTGATGGCTCGTTCTCATATGGTTTCCTCGCTCAGGCGCACTACATAAATGTTCAATTTCAATTACAACATTGTAGTTCGGAAGATAGAAAATAAATTGGTTATAATGCTGGATAGCTGTCAGGAACTGCAATATAAAGTACCTTATCAGCCATAAGAAAACAACAGATACGATCTGTCACTAAAAAATGTCTTGAATGATCGGGTTGTATTTGAAAAAAAGCATCTGGGTTGAATTGAAAAATGGCTGCTATTCAGTTTTGGTTAAGAATTTGTCCGATGATAATTATCTGCAACGGATTCAACAAGCAGTAGCCGTGTTTTCTTTCAGAGGCCAGAGAAGGACTGCACCTGCGCAGGGCAGTCCATGTAAACTGTAACGAGTAATTGATGAAGCAATGTTACTTACAGCGCATAACTAAAACAGTAGACACTTCTAAGATGGATGACATCAGATGGAAAGCGCAAAGGGAAAGGAATGGGAGGAGGAGGAGGAGAACGAACAGGAGGACACGAGGCTGGAAAACGCGGTGGAATACTGCCGTGGTAAGATTGAGCGAGTTTTATAATAGTACGAATTCCATTCGATCAATCAATCGCGAGAGGATTGTAAGAGTTTAAAGACAGAACTCACTGCTTTGATATAGATTTCTACATCGCAGAAATTGTCAGTAAGCTAGCACTTTTCTGTAATCGTTGGAGTTGAACTTTGGTAAACTGTGGAGCTTGTTCAGCATGTTAACAATCTTTGGAGGCGAATCTTACATTTATTGGTTTTAGATTTAACGCTTCTAAAATTGCAATCTCTTCAGAAGCAATAACTTAAGGTTTAATAATGTGCAAAGTAGGTTTATCAATCAACCAACCAACCAATCAACTAATCAATCAATCAATCATTAGCACTTGATATAGCTCCCTTAAAGATATCTACACGGAGGCGCTAATAAAGACACATGATAAATTCGGAAACCTGCAGTTAAGAGCTAGCGGATACGATCAAAAATTGTAGCAAAGTCAATCTTAAATGCAGAGGTCAGCATCATCTTGCTCTGCAGTTCATGGCGATCTGATCGTCCCTTTTGCAAGCGCTACCATAATGCAGAATCGGGCTTTCTTGGTCGTGGGACCTACCATCTGGAATGGACTTCCCATAGAGCTCCGTCTCCTACCTAAGAACCCCTCATCTTCATTTTACGCCTCTCTTAAAACTGTCCTTTTCAGCCGCGGTTTAGGCCGAGAAAGCCTGAGTAGTTATCTTGAAGTGGCGCTATGTCAAGTATTCATGATTGATTGATTGATTGTTTGATTGATTGTTTGATTGATTGATCTCACAAGAGTCAGTTTTGACGAGTTGTTTCGCTATCACTCATGACGCTATCGTGGTTCTTATTCATGCCTTTTTTACTGCTCCAATTGATCACTGTTGTTCCTTACTTATTGGCTCTCCCCTTGGGTCCGAGGGGCGACTACATCGAGTTCTACGCATAGCTGTTTGGCTTATTGAGCGTCTAGCACCGCATACCTAAATTCCCCATTGTCTCTTCATACACGATGTGCTGCATTGGCCGCCTGTATCTCCAGCGAATTTCATGAATGCAATCCCTGCTCTAGTTTCGAGATGCGTTCTTGGCTGTACGCCATCATACTTGCGAGATTTTTGCCGCCCAGTGTCCGACGTTGCAGCGCGTCGGGGTGCTACGCTTTACGACGAGGATGAGCTTCAAGTTGTGGGCTTTTTGGAACTTATGGGACCTCGCATTTTGGGATTTCCTCCCGTTTGATCTTCACTCATTATTTTCTGTACACTCGGCAGGGTTTTACAAGTTGCTCAAGTCCTTTTCTTTAGTTGACGCTGGGATGGGAGCGCTTCTGAGCATGTCATCGAGGGGCGCTATATAAACTATTGTTTAAATCAATTGCCAAGTTTGTATCAGTAAGGTCTCCAATGCGGTAGCCGATAATCATTAGCTATTTACCTATTTCCGAATTAAACTTTAACATCTATGACAAAACAGTCATATACTCGTTCGGCATTAGTCACTGTTCAAGACGCCATAAAGTCCGATGACTCTTTCCTCCTTCGGACCACACTCGACCGCAGTCTATGGTTTGACGCAGCGCTCGTAAAAAGCTGGTGCCCTGCGCGTGGCTTTCGAGTGGTGCTTTAGAAAATTGGAGATACCGATGATGATACGCAACAATGTATTCGACGATTGTTTCTCGCGTTTAAGTTCACCACATTTTGGTAAAATTTTCATATATTTGTTATACAGAGTGGGCTAGCATAAATGGTCCGACTTTGCAGTAAATAACTTCGCCAATATTTGCAAGTTATTTATAATGAATGTATCAAATTAAAGGTATTTCACTATAGTAGTAAGATTCAAAACATTGGTTATTGCATCTTTAACCTTCATCGTGACATAACAAAAGTCATCGTTGTTTAGTGACTGGCTAATGAAAAGTCATGACACTGTTAACAGTAAATCCATAAAATGAAACTCTATAGTCAGTCATGTTCTACTACAGAAATATTAATAATTAACTTGGAGATCGTTAATTGTACCCGGGTCATCGTCTTGACTGCAAATTAACTCGGACACAACAGCAATAGGCTATGTTAGCGGATGTGCGCGCCGTGCGTACCGATTTGCGAGGTTAACGACTTGTCTTGAAGCTGCTGTGTCATCAATTTTTCGTATCATACGATTTAAGGTGGTTTTATTCCAGCCTCTATAAGGAAACTCTCTAATCATTTGAAATGAATTACATCCCTTATCATTTCGCAAAATTCTGATCAAAACTTGATCGTCGTCTGTCAACGGCGCCATTTCGCGTCACTAACCACAACAAAGTAGAGCAGCTAGAGCTGTTCCAACATTTATTAAACTTAAAAACTAGTACCAGTTCGACTCTTTCTAAGCTAATACTAGAGTGAAATATCTTTGATTTGATGCATTAAGTATAAATAACTTCCTAATATTGGCGGAATTATTTCCTGCAAAGTCGGACCATTTATGCTGGCCCACCCTGTATATATATATATCTGTATATATATATATATTATATATAATAGATATAACATAATAGAGACCTACTTTCTTTTTCCTAACCTCGAACACGATCCAACTGTCTCTGAGTGGAGCCGATTTGCTTCTGCTACCATAGCAATGTACGTTTAACATTGCAAATGTTGTCACCCCATGATTCGTCTGATAAGAAGTTATGGCCTTTGGGAGTTAACCGAACTGCATCTGCACTTGTATCCAAGTGAACTTCGTTTTCATGTGCATATTATATCACACGTCGTTTGCGTCCAATGACCGAGACTTTGTACTGCAGCAAGTCTAACTTATCGGTTTCCAGTGTGAATAGGTCTTCTCCGTGTGACAATAACAATTGTGTGACAGAGTGGCCGATTGGTTACAGCAGTCAGTCCGTAACGTTCAGTGTGCGCTGAATGAGCGGGTTCGACCCTCGTCCGGAGCGTCAGTCACTGTGTAGGGACCTTGAGCAAGTCATTCGCACACAATAATTATTGCTCTTCATTACAACTCCAGTTGCGTCGTCGAGGCGTGTGTATGCACAGTTATTCGGTAATAAAAAAATTATTAAACAAATAACAGGTTGTCGACGCTCCTTCATAACTCGTAATATATGCCTTGAGTTAATTAATTGATATTCTTCCAGCCCAGTAGATGTAAGCCGAAATGTTAATTCTTCTTTGGAGAGCAGCTGAACAAATAAAGCGAACCGGGTCATTTACCGTAGACACCTTACAGCCTGATACCATCTATACGTCATCGTGAAGAAACACCTTTTCAATATGTCTGTCATGCTGGGTATATTTCTGTATGTTTCTCAATGTGTCCGACTGTCTATTTGAGCATGTTTCTGTCCGTCTGGTTAGGCCATATATGGTGCCGACAAAGCCCTAGCTATATGCATGAACACCGCCACTGTTTGCCCTCTAACAGTGCCAGTCCCAAGTCTGGATAAAGGAGGAGGGCAACGCTAATGAGGCTAATCATTCGCGGTACACGACGACATAACCACTCAGTGGTCTCATCGACCCCGTCTAGTGACTGCGACAGTCATCGCTCTGTTCGTCGATGCAAGTTGGCCAGAGACTCTGGACAATCATGCCATCTGTCAGCTGTCGATGGGAATCCGTTGATCCGTTGGTTGGTTCCACGCTAGTGTGTGGGCCCACTATCTGTTACTCTTTTCAGCTTAATGTGTATAATTTTGCTAACAAACGTATTTACTGATACAGTGTGCACTGTGATATTTAACACCATTTAGACCAGCGCAGAGAGCGCCTTTGAGTAGATATCTTGAAGGAACGATATAAATGCTCGATTGCATTACATTACATTGCTCATAGTTGGTCAATGACGTACCACGATCCGTTGGGTCTGTTTAGAACAGCGTTAGTTGCGCCGAGCCCGTATGTGGAAAACAACAGTTAATCAACGGTTTCAGTGACTCCAAAAACCCCCTCAGCCCCTACTCGAGCGAGACCAAAATCACCCAGCTGTGGACCAGTACGTGGAGCTCGGTCATTTATCAGAGTCGTCCCATCTCTTAGCATGACGCAAGGCTGGATGATGTCCGAATTAATGCCGTTCAGAACTGACAAATCCGCTTCGGAAACGAATAACAAATCTGACGCATGAGCTAAAGACCAGTGAACGTTCAAATATAAATCATCAGTGATTATCTAAAGAAATCCGAGTTTAGACGAATGATCTGTTGAAATGCGGACAATGGATTCTAATCGATTTACGTCGTTGCTGCTAACGTGCAAAAAAGGTAGCTTCCTAACTTATACTATTACGATCTAGGCCTACTCTCAGAGTGTGTGTATGCTGCAAATTATATACTTTTGGTACACTATATGTATGAATGTTGCATTTATAATATAATATTGAAATTCTATTTTATCTTATAGTCGTTGACAAATAAACGAGTTGCAATAATCAAAATGTTAAGAAAAACATGAATCATGCATGTATGATCCATATTACAATACGGGACCCCTAAAAATACATTTGATTAGCATCTGATTACCATTGCATTACTGACACGCAGAGGTATTTGTTTGAATACTCACAATAACAATTAAGGCTTTTAGACTCTCTGTTTCTCTTCCAACTCCACATCATGGTTCATTATTTTCTTCGCACGCGTATAGATTATTGCAACTCGTCACTTGTCAACGTATACCTAATCCCTGTTCGTTTCCAATTCAATCGGTGTCAGAACGCAGCTGACCGTCGCCTGATCGCCCACCATTCTCGCTAATACCATATCTCCACATCAACGTCTGATCATTTTCCACTTAATGCCCATAATTTATTCGCATCTAACTTCTGCTGATTACCCCTATAGGACGTACTTAGATCTAGTCTCAAAGCACCCGGTGACTTTATTCGGCGACCTTTTTCGGCTGTTACCCGTCGTCGCTCGCTGGACCGCCATGACCCTTTGTTCCCGATCTCGAACCACTACTGCCCAGCATCGTGTCTACGCTTCTGTTGATCCTTCGCTTTGAAATGACCCCCCCTGTGATTCGCAACACGGTGCTAACAGGCAACATTACTGTACTTACTCGTTATCTAAAGACGTTTATCTCTTCTCAAGGCGACTTCGAACTGGAAGCGCCCCTAGTTAGGATAGTACTAGTAGAGGCGCTATAGAGGTTGTGAGATACGATACGATATACTTTATGCGTTGTTATATGCGTCTATTATTCCTTCGCCGTATACACTTTAGTTCTTGGTGGTTTTAATAATATAGGTTAGTCTATATTATTACTGTATTACTGTATCTGCATTTATTATTAGCATAACGCTTCTTGAGGTAAATGATAGGAGCTGACACATATAGACACATGAGTATAGGGGAGACCGAGGATGAATGTAACAAATTTCGAGCTTCACCAAATTTTTGGTATCTGTAATCTGGTAATTTGGTATCTGCTCATCCTTCTTATAAATACCGAAAATTTGGTGAAATTCGAAATTTGTGGCAGTAATTTCGAGCGTAATCCTTTCACATGAAACTATAGCCTAATATGTTGGCTCCATAATGGCAAAGTATTAAACGGTATCGACATCAAATATAGCTTAGACCAACAAAATAACGACCTCGTCGGGTGTTACAAGTTGCCCCAGTAGCGGGGTAAGTTGTAACACGAGGTGGGACATGTTGTAACGACATTGGGATGAAACTTAATTTTTTTCGATAAATTTGATTTTTTCGATAAACTTGATTTTTCTTGTTTGCTAGGTTTTGGTCAGTATCTGCACACGGACTGACTGCAATACTGTGTCAGCATTTGTCGACCATTACCAAAATGCTGGCTGGAGAACTTGGAAAATATCATGAAGTTACAAAGTCTTCAACGCGTTCACTCAATTGCCTTATGTAATTTTGACAACTGCTGAACTATACTGAAATGCTTTACCATTCGTTCTGTGAACTCTGCTCAAAGAAAACTACCTATGTGCTTATCAAAATTGAACCATTGTGAACGTTCCGAACAGATCATGAATAACTGGAAACTCTTTACAGAAAACAGAACATTATAACTGACATTAAATTGATGCAGTAATAGATATAACTGACATTAAATTAGCAGTTATACCACATAGAAATCAAATACTATGTGAAATAGTGTAGTATTAGCATGTATTTTTTAATTGACAAAAGTTCCAAATATAAAAAGATGATTTTGTACTGGATTCATGCAATGGAAGGCATCACAGAGGCAAAATGGCGATGGCATCATATCGTTTGTAATAAAGTGCATAATATTTCATTTATATGTTATCCAGTTAAATAACACACGGAAATATAAATCAACGGCTTACCTGCAAAGGCACCAGAGCGCAGCTGCAAGCAGAAAGAATGTGCCGAAGTAATTTCCGTAATCGCTTCGGGCTATTCATGTGTTCCACAACGACTTTTAGTATCCAGATACGAGTTTACGCAGACAACCTGAGTAGGCCTACTCATCTAACTTCGATCCACCTGCCGTAGAAAAGAAACGTCTTGAAACCGTTATGAACTCAAATTGTTCCATGCTTGTTCCGAGAAATCGAGCGTGTTCCATTGGTCGTCAGCAATCACATATTCGTCCGTTTTGTCTAATAAACATGCATCGCTGCTCTAGCCTTTCAATGTGTGATTTTTACCTGAAACAGAATCATTGTTGTTATAAGTAAGCTGTGAACTAGAAATTGTCTAGTTCGTAGTAGAGAATTCCAATCTCAATATATCTCCATATCTACTTCAATGCGCCAGCAGCATTGTCTAAATGCCACGCGGCCAATTTCGTGCTCATCGACCTTAACAATAGAGACCCAATAATTATTCGTCCAAGAGACCTCGACGCATGCATTGCTAAGACCCTGCCGCTCTCCGACAGCAGCGACGGACAGTCATGTAAACCAGACGTCATTGTGGCTTTTCAACGAAAACATTCATATAAATCTAGTCTTACGGCCATAGGTAAAAAAACAGGCAACATAATATATATATATATATATATATATACTATGTTACCTGTTTTTTTACCTTCGGCACATTCTTCCATCTAATGATTTCTAAGCTAATCTTAATGATTTCTGCAGCGCCTTTATAATAATCTCCAACGCATTAGCTGATGGCGTTTCAAGCAAGATCGCAATCAGAAATCCCATAAAGAATCCAGGTTGAATTTCGATAGATGACCTACTTCACGATGTTACGAGCGATCTAATGTGAGACGCCATTAGCTGCAGCGTGCAGCCATGCATCGACGATCGAGAGAGGACAGTGATGACCGGGCGTCGTTGACCACAAGTGTCCGCCGCAGAATTGCTAATCCAGCAACGACTTCGCCGCCCAATGACGAAGTCACACATGCATACACAGATCTGGTATTAGTCGATAGACGCTAGACGCACATGTGCTCACACATCGGTGCCAACAGATGCGGGTCCCTCCTATACATCTAACAACATTCACCGTATACATCTACACATCTGCATGCATATGCAGTGTCCAAGTGTCTTGCCCTCGTTCAGTTTCTTTAGTGTATCCACTTGCACATGCAGTGAACATGCGCTATCTATATTATGTCAGCTGTCGACGGGAATCCGTTGGTTGGTTCTACGTTTGTGCTTAGGCCCACCACTGGCGACTCATTTCAGCTAACTTGTCACTGTTTTGTAATTGATGTAACACATTCGTTAGTACTGACGTTTAACATCATTTAGGCTATCGCAGAGATCGCCTCTTGAGGGTCCCTGTATAATGTTCGAATGCATTACATTTTATCGTTTTTTTATGTGCATAAATATGGCAAATATGTTAATTCATTTGCACGCGTCCTGTGTATTAGATGATACCAGATAACTTCTTTATAAAAACACACACGATTTATCTCTCACAGTTATGTTGCATAATTATAATTATACAACCAAACTTTTTAATGTAAGATTACAATAATGTAATTTACGGAAATTTCACGCATCTGTATGCGGTCCAAACAGTGGCGTACATAGTTCCGCATGCCATAGTAATATCCGTTACGCATTTACGCAGACTTTGTTCAACCCATGTAGGGCAAGGAACAGAATATTTCTCTGCTCACTGCGATTCGACTCTTACTTCGGTCGCCCGGTGACGCCACTTCATGTTTCATTTCCGATTCGGGTGCGAAAACAGCTACCCTACTTCCTTTATTCGCGAAGTTTCATTTCCGGCCATCTACGGCCATAAAATCCGGTCATCTTCGAACAGCAGCATGCGCCGAGAGAGTCTTCATGTATCCCGCTAGCATCTGTGTGCCCGACGTCTGCACTAGATGGTGGTGGTGCTGCCGCTGAAACTGATGATGATGATGATGGCGATGAGGGCAAAGGGTCTGCATGGGCAGTAGTCGCCATTGACCTTTCTATCGTTCATGCACTGATTGAGCTAATCATCGCTCGACCGAAATAGAAACAGACGAACAATTACACCTCTGCCTTTCGTCTGTCTCGAGTCTTCCTCCACCAGTTCCTCCATTCCTTTCTCACCTCGAAGCCCTCTCTTACGTCAGCCTCCTGCTAGCTCTATCCTGTCTCCTGACGCTGCTTTCTAACCTCTTCCACCTTCTCTTCTGCTCCTGTCATTTTTCCTCAGTGTTTTCTGACCTTGTTCATTTTTTTGTCCTGGTACGTTTCTCGCCGCGTTTCTCACTACCTTCCTCCTTGTGTCTATGCATTCTTCAACTGGCGCCGTCGTCTTCCTCGACAATTACTCCTTCATATACGCGTACAACCCTCAGACAGGCATAAGAAGAAAGACTCACTGGAAAGAGGATGAAGATGAAACTAAGAAAGTGATGGTGTTACATCTCACGGCCAGAAACTGCGTCGATATTTTTGACAATAGCCTCTCTTCGCCTTTCTTATTGTTTCCACATTTCCGATGCCAATGGGTCCACCCACATGCAGTGCAAAAATAATTTGACTTGGAGTAAGTCAAATATTTGAATAAGAATCTCAAATGACTGCTTTTCTTTAGAAAAATATAAATATTTTTGCATATTTTTCACGCCAATGGGCCCACGCACATGCAGTGTAAAAAACAATTTGGATTGGAGGAAGTCGAATTTGTGACTGAAAATATCAAAGAACTATGCTATTCTTTGAAAATAATCAAAATAAGTTTGCATTTTTTTATGTCCTTGGGTAAACGCAATAGCAGTATAAAAATAATTTGGTTTTAGGAAGTCGAATTTGTTCCTGAAAACCTCAAATAATGCAGAATTGCAGAATTGCATTTTGACAGAAATACAGAACTGCAGAAATGCAGAATGGCAGTAGGGCCTATTGCAGAAATACAGATATAAGAAAAGCAGAATTGCAAACATGCAGAATTAGATAGGATAAAACCTAAGAAGGGGTTTTCTTTCACTATAACCATAAGATAGAACCAAAAACGGCGCCTGACTGAGACCATCAGTCTAGTATACCATTGCACTGTGCGAATAATACACTGGGCGTTTTTTAATATGGATAAACCATTAAATAGAATTTCAGCGCACGTATTTCAAGGAAATTACTTTAAATGTTTTTTTTCGTTTTACGGCCTTTATTACTAATAGCGTCCAAAATAAATAAATGCGTGTAGATTTTGCACAGATATGAGAATTTGGAACGCCAAACTTAATGACAGACAGTATACTATAGGACAGTCATATAAATAATTCTTTTCTACGCTTTCATGTCATTTAACTATTTTTAGACACAATATTGTACTAATAAATATGTCTATTCGTATAATTCAGCTAAAATACCGCATTATAATAAAGTTCTTACCGTTAAACAGCTGCAGTTTTGATCGCGAAAGTGATGCTAGATTTAGGACAAATCAATTGTTTTTCGTAGGCCTACTTCTCAGCGACGTAAAGCAGCCAGTCACCGACATTTTTCTTCATCAATTGCTGCTGTGCATGTAAAACGAAAAATTGCAAAAATAAAGGTTATTTTATTTAAAATTAAGCTTCCCATTAAAGAATTGAATAAATTAATCGCATATTTCGCTTAGTTACGGACTTACGGTACTGTCATTGATGACAAGTAAAAAATATGCGATCCTCCGCATCGCTTTAACTATAGTTTCACTGCAATTCACTTCAGTTCTAGTCAGTTCAGCTCTATACACTTCACTTTATTTAGATATTTTAAAATTTATTTTATTATCGGCCGAGGCAAGGCCTATCTCATGAGACCTGCCCAGCCGATACTGATTTTCCTTACCCAATCCCAGACCTTTACACCACAATTGACCCTGCCCAGCGTAGCGCAACAGCTCATGTCCTATCTGTCAATTTAATTTAAATCAACTTTATTTACATACAGTTCACTTCAGTTCAATGCAGTTCAGCTCTATGCACTTCAATTTATTTTGCGGCATTTTATTTTTTATTTTCGGCCGAGACAAGGCCAGTCGAGCTCTGTCCGGCCCATTATACCTCGAGAGGCCGCCAAGCCGAGCCTGACCCTTACTTAGCCCTCGATACCACAGCCCTGAACAGCCTAGCACAACAGCTCATGTCCTTTCAGTTAATTTATTCTAAATCAACTTTTTTAATTACAGTTCACTTTAGTTCAATGCAGATCAGCTTTATGCCCTTCAGTTTATTTTGTGGTATTTTATTATAGTTTATTTTCGGCCGAGGCAAGGCCAGTCCAGCTTAGTCCGGCCTATTTTACCCCATGAGGGCTGCCAAGCCGAGCCTGACCATGGCTCAGCCCTGGACATCCCAGCCCTGCCCAGCCTAGCACGACAGCACAGCTCTTTTCAATTTAAATCTACATCAACTTTATTTACATACAGTTCACTTCAGTTCAGCTCTATGCACTTCAATTTCTTTTTTTCGTTTCTTTTCTTTTAGTTTCGGCCGAGGCAAGACCAGTCCAGCTCTGTCTGGCCTTTTATACCTCGTAGGTAGCCTTTAAGTCCGCTAATACCAGCTTAAAGGCGAAAAACAAAGATGTTGGCATCTCCTGATGCCAACATCTTTGTTTTTCACCTTTAAGCCTAGCACGACAGCCCAGCTCTTTTCAGTTAATTCAATCTAACTAAACGTTAATTTCACTGCATTTCACTTCAGTTCTATTCAGTTCAGCTGTATACATTTCACTTTATTTTGTGTGTTTTTTTAAAATAAATTTTAAGCCCATTGTATGATTATAGGCTTGAATAAATTGATATATTACATGATGTAGGCCCTATGCTTTTCCAGGAAAAACCGTTAATTCTGCAATATCTGCAGCTCGTGCGAACTCATCGCCGCCTCTCCTATATACTTCACCCGACATGTCAGAAAACTACGAGTGAAAAAGACATTCCATTCCATGTCAGATTGTCAGTTACAGAAATTGTTGAGGCTGCATCAAAATGCCTCATGGACCGTCGTTAAAATTTCTGGATTGTCAGCTCAGATGTTCCGGCAAAAAGGCGAAAGGAAGACGCTGGATGGACGAAGGTAGGCTGCTGGCTCTGTCCATTAATTATAAATGAACTGTTGCGTATAGGTTCCTTAGTCCGTATTTTTGTTTTAGCTACTGAGCGATCATTACGGCTTTGGCTTGAATGAACGTGGAACCTGGGTTTTCCAAAAGTGTATTTATGGACCTGAGTGTTAAATAATTTCATACAAAGGTCAGACACCGACCGTTACTGTGTAATCTGCGTTGATGATACGGCCATAAGAAGGGCGTTATCATATGATTAGAGAAGAGATATGGTTGATCGCGTTGATGATGACGGTGTGCATTGATCTCCCAAACCTGGAATGGAGACACCGGTATTCATGGTGAGAGATTTAGTTTCTCATTGGAAACAGCCTCTTTGCTGTTTAGTTTCAGCAGGATCAAGTTCCAGTGATATAATTGGCAATCTCTTGTTGCAGCGCATTGTTAACCTGAAGGCCATTAAGCTTCAGGTAAAGTTTGTTATTTGTGATCAGGGTGCCAATAACAGAGGGATGTTTGCTAACTTTAATGTGACAGTTGAAAAACCTTTCATAAAAGTTGATGGAGATCGAATCATTTTCATGTATGATCCTCCTCACCTTCTGAAGCGTATCAGAAACAATTTTAAACGCTATCCTATTGAAATCAATGGTAGGGTGGCAAAATGGAATCATGTGACATAGTTTTATGAAGGAGATAGTAAGTAGAAAGTCCGTCTTGCTCCCAAGTTGAAGTTTCAGCATAAAGCATTTGGGGGACTTTAAGAAAATGCGGGTTAAGCTGGCTGCTCAAGTTTTCAGCCACTCCGTAGCAGCAGGCATAAGCCTATATTCTTCTCTTCCAGATGACTTGCTGCCTAGTAATGCAATCACCACTGCTTAACTTTTGGAATGCATGGACAAATTATTTGATTCTTGCAATGATGTTAACTTCAAAGATGTAAAAATTAATCTACATCCACTGACAGCCGCTTCTTATCATGTAAAATTCTGGCAAGACTGCATGACATGGTTTTCTAAGTGGAAATTTGTTGGATCCAAGACAAAAATTTATTGTGTGGATGGATGAAGACTATCTCTTTCTGCTTTGCTCCATTTATGGGAATCAGTCAAACAAGATCTTAAATTTATTATGCCCTGCAGCCTAAATCATAACTGCCTTGAAATCTATTTTGCATCCATTCGACAAAAAGGTGGATTTCGTGACAATCCCTCAGTCTGTCATTTTCGCAGTGCAATGCGCCAGGGTGTGACAAATAAGCTTTTGTCAAGTTATGCTAATGGCAACTGTGAGAGTAATGATGATGAAATTTTACTTTGTCTTAAGAAATTAGCGAGCTGCCCTGTGAAACAAGTTAGTCAGTTGGCACCAACAACTGAGCCATTCGTTGAATATTGTCCTTCGACATCTGACTTATCCACAAGTAACATTCGGGTTTAAAATTTAACCACTCTAAATGCTATGGCATATATTGGTGGCTATGTGGCAAAATGGTTCACATGGTGCATCCATGTGATATGTATCTGGAGTCTCTGTGCAACAAAAATACACTTACTACCAATCAATCTTTGTATGTCGTTCGGTTTACAGCTCTTTATTCTGGTGATTTTGGTAACCTGAGGGTTCCAAAGCCAGAGGTGCTTCGATATTTGTGTGATGTGGAATCACAGTTCATGGTAAGTCTTACAAAGCATGTTCATCTACGTCATGTTCTGCAAAACATCAAACAGGACATTCTGTCTTGTGTGCTGCACTTGAAAAATTCTCTTTGCCCCTCAGTTCATGAAATCATTTTAACTGTTTATATTACTACAAGATTGCATTATGAACTACCACAGATTCTTGAGCAAACTTTGTCTGCAAATAAAGCAATTTCTGCAAAAAGGAGAAGAAAAGTTATGAAAATGAAACATATTTAGCTCCCTATTTGTGTGGTTAATCATCTCATAGCTGCAGGACAATGACAGGATTGGTTCCCCATATGGTCTATTGAAAGATATTCTTGTATATGCACTAAAATCTCAAGGGCTTTTCAACATATTGTCATCATTATTATCGTTGTCGTCAACACTGGTGACTTTTTGTAAAGAGTTCAAAGAGAGGAAGATTCAAATTTGCAAAAACGTTTGTTGCATCTGTCTGCATTGGAACACATTGTTTTATGATCATAATACTCTGATCAGTATTCTGTACAAATTTGTAACTCAGTCAGTGACAGCTTTAATTAACTGAGTATGTGTTGCAATGAACTGAAATAGTATTTGGTACTGTGTTTGTTGATATTGTACATAATAAATGTTCTTAGTTGAATAAAGTAACTAAGAACAAAACCTGTAGTTATGTGGTGCAAAGGAATAAACATTTAATCATGAATTGTAGAAAAGTCTGTAACTTCTAAGTTGATTGAGTGACACTTTACTATCAATTATTGTCTCACAATTTCAAAACCATCAGATATATAGAGACACTGTTTAACATGCTGGATAAGAGTAGAAGAGTTGTGCAACATGAACATGGTCGTCACTTGGATGTTAACCATTTTCTTCCGTAGGACTAAGGTGTGTAAAAACAACTATAAAGGCACGTCATTAAGTTAATTTTACCTTACATATTTGTTGACATGTGATCTGAAACGGTCAACAGATTGTGCATTTACGAGTGGAAAGGAATACTCTTCCAAGCAATACCTCAGCTGCTACAAGAACATTTGACAAACCTTGCAGGGACAATGAGACATGCTGTTGACTCCCGATGAGGACCATAACTGATATCATCACTGGTTTGGCTATATGCCACTTGAGACATGTGGCCTTTCTGTAGCAACTAGATCAGAATGGCTTACTTATAGTAGTCAGGATTCAAACTTATGCATACTATTTTGATCTTTTGGTCTGCTGCCATTGGTGAGAATGTAATACTTCTGGTGCATGATTGACAAAAGGTGTAAGTAAAATGAATCTTCGTATATGTCTAAAACTACACTAACCCTAACCGACCCTCACGACGCTTAAACTGACCCTAACCGACCTTCACGATGCATAATTATAACAAATTATAGGTTTTACTGTGCACGTGTTATCATTGTATTACAATTGCTTGCGTTCTCGTTATGATATGTAATCTGTGTCCGCATGCAAGCCACGCCCAAAATAGTATGCGTCAGTTTGAGTCCTGACTACTATAAGTAAGCCGTTACGTTCCGTGAGTACGTTGCTGCACGATAACCTCGCTGCAAAACCTCTTCAAAATAATCCATAAGGTGAACTAAAATGTTAAATGAATGGTGATAAACATTAAAGCGTATATGAAATATGATGTTGTAATCTTCAGATTCAATTGTTTATAACTAAAACAATAATTATTCGTCGATTTTGTTCATACGAAACGCAATGCATTTTCGATGTAAACACGAAATTCTACTCCTTTGTCGCCAGATGGCCAGCCCACATGGACCACCATTTTCTGGTACACGACGTTATACAGGCACTTTCCGGTCCTGTGTATATTGGTCCTTGCAATTTCTTAAGATCTGTAAAGGTCGACTCTTGAAAGTAAGCGCTCAACAAAGTCTATCTACGTTGCCGTTTCACGTGTCTTGTTTTTCTGTTTCTGAACGCAACCGATTCCGCCTTCGACTGGGAAGGTTGGTTTGCTCATGTTAATCCTACTTTGAATGAGGGAAATAGAAAATTAAATATTTGCGCCATATTCTATTCCAATTCTGAAGCTGCTGTAATAGGCCTTAATCTTATAAAAATAATGACAGCAGCAGCTTCTTTTATATAAAAATAAGTTTAGCGAGTCAGCTTAATTAGGCTTAATTAGCAGGCCTATAATAAAATTCACATTGTGCCGGTGTTTGGCCTTCACTCTCAGTTTCGTGGTAATTAAGCTAAATATAATCTAATTATCAGCTAGTTAACGTTTTTCCCTTTGTGTTGGCTGTGTATGTCATAGACGCCGACTTAATTTTAATTTTGAATTTAAGGACAAACATAGGCCCTATCTAAAAAATGTAATACATACTTTGCACCGTCAGAGCGAGGTTTATTGCGTGTGCGACGTAATGCGTGCACCCGCATAATCGTTACAACTGCTGAAATGACAAGTAGGGCCTAGTAGCAGCTAGCTGCTTACTTAAATTAGGCGGCGAGGGATATCATCTTTTTCATGGATGCGTCGTTAAATAAACTTATCACACACGGAACAAACCTCGAAGGTGGAGTGATCGGTTGCATTCGACATTCTGTTTAGTTCAAGACAACTTTTTGAAAGTTTGCGCGACTCTGGAAAAATTCCTGCGGACGCCCATGGGCGTGTTGCTAGGCTGGGCAGGTCTGGGTTGGGCTAGGGTTAGGCTCGGCGTGACAGCCTTCCTGGTCTTTAATAGTGGGAAGGACAGAGCTGGACTGACCTTGCTTTGGCCGAAAATCAAATCAAATAAAATACAACAAAGCAAACCGAAATGCATAGAGCTGAATTGCATTGAAGTTTATCCAGATTAAATTAACTGAAACGACATGAGCTGTTGTGCTAGGCTGGGCATGTCTGGAGTGTCCAGGGCTGAGATAGGGTCAAAATTGGTTGGCAGCCCTTCTGAGGTATAGTGGGCTTCACAGAGCCGGGCTGGACTTACCTCGGCCAAAAAGAAACTAAAATGATATGCCACAATACAGAGTGAAGTATATAGAGCTGAACTGAATAGAACTGAAGTGAAATGTGTTGAAATAAATTTGAATTACACTAAATGAACTGAAAAAAATGGGCTTTTGTGCAAAGCTGAGTAGGGTTGAGGTACGCACGGCAATGCTACTGTCTTGCTCGTCTGGACAGCCTTCCTGAGGCATAATGAACTGGACAGAGCTCCACTGACCTTACCTCGGAAATAAGACAAAATAAAATACCACAAAATAAACAGAAATGTACAGAGCAGAGCTCAATAGAACTGAAGTGAACTGTAGTAAGATTAAGTAGAATTAGACTAAATTAACTGAAAAGAGATGTGCTTTTGTTCTTGGCTGGGTTGAGTTGGGGTGTGCAAGGGTGAGCTTGTGTCAGGCTTGCATGGGCAGCCTCCTGAGGTATTTTGGGCTGGTGAGAGCTCTACTGGCCTTACCTTGGCCAGGAATATGTAAATAATGTTGATTTCGATTAAATGAACTGAAATTGTGTTGAAATTTATTTGAGTTAGACAAAATTAACTGAAAAGGCTGTGCTTTTGTGGAAGGCTGGGTAGGGATGGGGTGTACAGGGTTGAGCTAGTATCTTGCTCGCCTGGGCTGCTTTTCTGAGGGTTAATGGGCTGGAGAGAGAGCTCTACTTACCTTACCTCGGTCGATTATAAAATAAAATTATATACCACAAAATGAACTGAAGTGTTTAGAGCTGCACTGAATAGAACTGAAGTGAACTGTAGTAAGAATAAGTAAAATTAAACCAATTTAACTGAAAAGAGATGTGCTTTTGTTCTTGGTTGTGGTGTGCATGGCTGAGCTTGTGTCAGGCTTGACTGGGCAGCCCTTCTGATGTATTATGGGCTTTTCAGAGCTCTACTGGCCTTGCCTTGTCCGAGAATAAAATAAAATACCACAAAAAACTAAAGTCCACAGGGCTGAAATGCATTAAACTGAAGTGAACTGTAGGTAAATAAAGTTGATTTATATTAAATTAACGGAAAAGACATAAGCTGTTGTGCTAGGCTGGGCAGGGATGGGGTGTCCAGGCTGGGCCAGGTCCAGGCTCATTTTGTCATCCCTTCTGAGGTATATTGGGCCGGACAGAGCTCTACTGGCCATGCCTCGGCCGAAAATTAAAATAAAATAAAATACCACAGAATAAACTGAAGTGCAGAGAGCTGAAATGCATTGAACTGAAGTGAACTTTTGTAGGATTAAGTAGAATTAGACTAAATTACCTGAAAAGACATGTGCTTTTATTCTTGGTTGGTTTTGCATGGCTGAGCTTGTGTCAGGCTGGACTGGACAGCCCTTCTGAGGTATTATGGGCTTGTTCAGAGCTGCTGGCCTTACCTCGGTTGGGTATAAAATAAAATAAAATACCACAAAATAAACTGAAGTTCATAGAGCTGAATTGCATTGAACTGAAGTGAGCTGTTTGTAAATAAAGATGATTTAAATTAACTGAAAAGACAAGCACTGTTGTGCTAGACTGTGCATTGCAGTGCTGGGATAATTATGGTCAGGATCGACTGGGCAGCCCCTTTAATGGGCTTGTCAGAGCCGGGCTGGACTTGCCTTGGCCAAAAATAAAATGAATTAATATGACAAAGTAAGGTGAGGTGTGCAGAGTTGAACTGAGTAGAACTGAAGGGGAATGTGTTGAAATTTATTTGAGTTAGACAAAATTAACTGAAAAGGCTGTGCTTTTGTGGAAGGCTGGGTAGGGATGGGGTGTACAGGGTTGAGCTAGTATCTTGCTCGCCTGGGCTGCTTTTCTGAGGTTTAATGGGCTGGAGAGAGAGCTCTACTTACCTTACCTCGGTCGATTATAAAATAAAATTATATACCACAAAATGAACTGAAGTGTTTAGAGCTGCGCTGAATAGAACTGAAGTGAACTGTAGTAAGAATAAGTAAAATTAAACTAATTTAACTGAAAAGAGATGTGCTTTTGTTCTTGGTTGTGGTGTGCATGGCTGAGCTTGTGTCAGGCTCGACTGGGCTGCCCTTCTGATGTATTATGGGCTTTTCAGAGCTCTACTTGCTTTGCCTTGTCTGGGAATAAAATAAAATAAAATACCACAAAATAAACTGAAGTGAAGAGAGCTGAAACGCATTGAACTGAGGTGAACTGTATGTAAATAAAGTTGATTTATATTAAATTAACTGAAAAGACATGAGCTGTTGTGCTAGGCTGGACAGGGCTTGGTGTCCAGGGCTGGGCCAGGGCATGGGAAAATGTGATAATGATCAGAAGGTGTATCAAAAGAGAAAGAAGTATCTGGTGACATCATAGATAGAGACAGCTGATGTGATGATGAGATCAAGTGTGTGGTTGTGACAGTGGGTGGGGGAAGTTGACATGTTGAACCAGATTAGTGGATGATAAGAGCGTGAATAATTCAGTGGCAAATGTGTCACAGGGATCGTCGGCATGTATGTTGAAATCCTCTGTGATCAGGAATTCATGGGGAGTGGTAGCAGCGGTAGAAAGGAGGGTTGTGAATTCTTGCATGTGGACGGATGAATGACTTGAGTATGAGGAGGAGGAATAGTAGAGTCGCTGGATGGTTGAACCTACAAAAAATTTGTAACAAGCTGAAAATAAGCAAAATGTGACCATCATATATTGTAATACACCCCAGTGAAGATAGCAGAAAATTGGGCCACCGGGCCCCACTTTTGGGGGCCCAATTCCAATTTGACCACCTTTTCCTTGATATAATATCATTTAATTTATTACAGAGGAATTGCATAGGGCCTAGAACCTAAAAATTAAAATTAAAAGGATTGTTATAACATTATATTGTATACCACAGAAGTCCCAGACAGTACTTTAGTCCAAGATGGCTTTCAAAATCAAAGATGGATGATTAGAAAGTAAACAGTCACAACAGTACAGGAAATCTAGCTCATTGATGGCATATCAACCTGTTCAAAATTGCATTAGAAGCTGTTTAAATAGTTTCATCCTTGGCAATCATTGCTGAATAACATGGAAAATCCCACAAAATCTTACCACAAGCCGTAGTCACCCCAAAAAGGAACTTCAAAATTAGCCCATAGGTCAACACTATGTACAGGAAATGGTCATAACTCAGCCAAATATTATTCCATTTGGGTGATTTCTTTGCGAATTAGCTCAGACCAGCAAAGGCTACAGTTGAGAAGACTTAGCAACCATTTGTCCTTATAATGCAAGGTCATTTCAAGGTCAAAAGGTTAAAATAATGGGAAAATGGCCGTAACTCAGCCAAATATTGCTCTATTTGAGTGACTCTTTTATCTGCTATCTCAAGTTGGCCATGGCTACATTCGACCACACCTAGCAGTCAAAGGCCAACACGATACAAGGTCATTTCAAGGTCAAAAGGTTAAAATAATTGGAAAATGGCCGTAACCCAGTGAACTATAATTCTATTTGTTGATTCTTTTATAGATCTGTTAGCTCGGGTCGGCAAGGGCCACCATCAAGAAGACCTAGTAGTCAAAAGGTTAACATGATAACAGCGGCATTTTATCGAATATAACAAGCCATATTCACACACCGTACTCATTTGATGGTTAAAACAAATTTCGCAATTTAATTTCATTAGAACAGGAAGTGTCGATAGCCAAGAAGTGACTATGCTTAAAGACCTAAGTATTGAGATTGCTTTTGCCACTGATGTAGAAGAGAGCAATGCTCAGGCGGTGGATGACAACTGGGTTGTAACCAATCAAACAAATCTAACAAATGCGGTGGAATAACCTGGAGAGAAGAAAATTCAGACTGGATTACGTAAGACTCGTAGCAATCGATACAGTGGAAGCATCTGGTCAGACTATGCGTGAGCCCAGAGCAGCACAAGCACCTGCATATTAATGTATAGCTTAACTGAGACATGAACACCAGTAGTGAGCAGATGAAAAGGCCAGAAATGTCTGAAATCATCCTGGCAAGGAGGGTCCGACTATTGAGACACTGGTGTTGCAAGGAGGATCAGGACCATACGAGCAACGATTTCCTGCCCTGCCAGAGGTTGGAAAATACTAGTTGGATGCCCTCATCCCACGTGGACATGAGCGGTGAATGCCGACCTGCGCCCCTTGGACTATTCGCTGCAGACGACCTGGTGACTTCCACAGAACAGACATGGTTGGTTGAATGTTGTGGAAACAGCCATGCTCCAGACGGGGTGATGATGATACAGATGGTGATGATGATGCATTAATTGAGTGTGTAATACATATTTCAATAAAGTGTTTTGTAGAATTAAGGTAAAAGTCAGAGTAGCAGAATTGACCCACCGCTACCCTTGTCCACTTTTTCATCGCAGCTCGACTAGATAACTGTTGCTCACCCAATAATAATAAAAATAATAATAATGATAATAATAATAGATAATTATGTCCATGCGACACGTCGTTGGATAACCACAATGCCTGAGGACAGCGTCCTAGTGAAGCTCGACTTCGCCAATGCCTTTAACACTCTGCGCAGAGATTGTCTTCTAGAGGCAGTTGCTAGAGAGATCCCAGAGCTCTACCACTTTGCTCACGCTGCCTATTCAAACCGTCCACTGTTGCGCTACAGTTCAAACACAATTCGATCCGAAGAAGGAACGCAGCAAGGCGATCCTTTGGGACCTCTGGAATTCTCGTTCGGATCTGCGTATCGGATATCTGGATGACCTGACATTGGGAGGTAACAAGGAAACAGTGGCCGACGACGTTCAATTAATCGAGCAGGAATCAAAGAATCTGGGATTGCTATTGAACCGCAGCAAATGCGAAATCGCGTGTCACAACACCCAGATGCCGAACAATGACCCTGCGTTCCAAGAGTTCACGAGCATAGCCCTCGAGGACATGACCTTGTTGGGTGCACCTCTGATTCCAGGTCCAGCTGTGAACATGGTCGTTAATTCAAAGGCCAATGACCTCGAGAGGGTAATCGGAAGATTGTCCTTGCTTTATATACATGACGCTCTGGTTCTGCTGAGAAACAGTCTAAGTGTACCGAAGCTCCTGTACAGTCTGCGCACAGCCGTCTGCGCTGATTGCCCGGGCTTGGCTCGGTTTGATCAACTGCTGAGAGAAGGACTGTCAACCATTTTAAATGTGGACCTTGACAATGACCGTTGGCTCCAGGCTTCTTTGCCGGTGAGAGATGGTGGTCTGGGAGTTCGTTGTGCATCTGCGCTGGCACTTTCTGCCTTTCTGGCTTCTGCTGCTAGTACAAGCGAACTCCAGGCATGCATCCTACCAACAGAGTCTGCTGAGGAACCATATGAACTTGCGAGTTCAGCACTCAACGCTTGGAAGACCCTGACAGATGCAGAACCACCAACAGGAGCAGCGAGTCATCGCCAGAAAGAATGGGACCTCCGATTCACAGACAAGGCATGGAAAGGTCTGCTGGATTCCAATAACAATCCATGCGACCGTGCTCGCCTGCTGGCCTCACGAGCACCTCATTCTGGAGACTGGATGCTAGCGCCCCCTGTGACTGCCCTAGGCCTGCGCCTCTCAAATGAGGATGTACGACTGGCAGCCGGGTTGAGGCTAGGAACGACGCTCTGCGAGCCACATTCGTGTCACCAATGTCAAGAGAGCGTCGACGCAAAAGGGCTCCATGAACTAATTTGTAGAAGAGGCAGCGGAAAACATCAACGACATAGCATGTTGAACGATGTCATCTGGAGAGCTCTTGGCAGGGCGAAGATTCCAGCGCAAAAGGAACCTCTCGGCTTGCTAAGAGAAGATGGAAAGCGACCGGACGGCGTCACGCTCATTCCTTGGACACGTGGTCGATGTCTGGCATGGGATGTGACAGTGCCCGACACCTACGCCAAGTCACATCTTGTCGACACATCTATCAGAGCTGGCGAAGCAGCCGAACGCGCAGCTAAGACGAAGAGGGCCAAGTATTCCACCATAACCAACACCCACGACTTCGTAGCCCTCTCCATGGAATCCGGCGGCGCTTGGAGCAGTGAAGGACTGCAGTTCCTCTCAGAGTTGGGTAGTCGAACGAGTGCTGCAACCCACGATCCAATGGAGACGTCATTTCTGTTCCAACGTATCTCAGTTGTTCTTCAGCGTGGGAACGCAGCCTGCCTCTTCGGGACATTGCCAACACTCACTTAGCTCATCATGGGCGATAACATAATAATAATAATAATAACCATAATAATAATAATAATAACAATAATAATAATAACAATAATAATAATAACCATTATTATCACCACCACCATCGTCATAATAATAATAATAATAATAATAATGATACACTCAAGGTAGAGCAGCAGATAATAATAATAATGACGATTTATAAGACGCCGTAAACGCAGCCATACGCCTAACAATCCTATAGGAAGTCAGCAGAAGGACAAGCCTTCGAGAAAAAGTACAAGTACAACTTCAATTTCGTTTTAAAGTAATCCACAGAATCGGTGTCAGTGTAGGCCTTCCAGCTGGGTGGATGCGGTGCCTGGACAGGGTCCTGCGTTTTGCTTTGCACGTGTCTTTTCTGGTGCATTTAGAATATTTACAATGTCTCTGCCTATATGCTGGAAGTGCTCCACTGGCTCCTCCTCCTCCAGTACCGAATCACGCACCGTGTCATCGATTTGGTCTGGCGGTCCTTGCTGGGTCTAGCCCCTGCCTGTCTTTGCGATATCTGCTATTTTACTTTGAGTGCATCGAATCACCACCTTACTGATCGAGCGAGGCTACCCATCGTCCCATTTGCCCGCACAGCTACTGAAAAAATCGTTCCTTCTGAGTATTTGGCCCCTCGCTCTGGAACACGCTCCGGTTGACATTGCGCTTGGCAGACCCATGCGTAGTGAATCGTCAAAACCCGAATCCCCGAGGCCTGTCCCCGAAAACGAAGTTGGATTGATGAAAAGAATTCTGCTTAAATAGAAGCTGGATCAGTGCAAAGAATTCATGCAGAAGCAGGTTTGATGAAAGAATTGCGCTGTTTTGAGCCCGTTCAGTGTCTTTCAACAGTAGGCCTACATTGCTGTTTTCGGAGAATGGAACTTTTTGCCTTTTCATCGTTTTCGAGGATTCGGATTTCGATGATTTGGGTTGATCCCCTGCCCGCTTGACCCCCAGACGACGCTTGCCAAGTTGTCACCAGGGTCCACTCTGACTTTTTTTAATAGTGGTCTTAAAACCGTTCTTTTCAGCCGTGATGGGATCGTGGGCGCTGAAGGGGCGCTATATAAATCTTCGTAATGAATGAATAATTGTTACATATAAGGCACGCTGAGTCTTGCAAGTTGCCGGCTCTTATGCTCGACCATTTTACTAGGTAGGCTAGATAGGCCTATTTCAACGAAAAAATAAGGATAATCGATACAAACTCGTAGTAATCATTTACCTAAAAATGAATAACCCGATATTTTTAAAATAAAGCAAGAGACTTGTGCAATTTCATAGAAAATTATTTTAAAATAACTTCCGATCAACACTACTAAAACATCAACATGCCGATTTACACACATTTTAACGCTAGGAATTGACCCACAACGTACGTCCCATTACGCCAATAAAAATTCCGTCCTTTGTTACAATCGTACAAAGATAGTAATGTACCTTTTTCTTGCTATCTTGTTTTGCAAATACAACTTATAATTCTAAATCAATTTCTTATAAAACTAGTTTGTTACAAATTTTTTTTGGTACATCATACGAGAAAATATAGTGCTACCCGTCTAGAAGGAGGGCGGAAGACGTGGAAGGTGATAAGAATTTTGTTAAGAAGTTTTAAAGTGATTGATGCGCATTCAAAGGGACGAAAACAGTAACTAGGTGAGTTGAGGACGGTTCCCAAGTCAAAAAGAGGATGTCTCCACCTGTGTCATTTGTGGCGGTATGGGGATTTAGGAGGGCGAGGTGTGCTGTGGAGATGATAGCCAGAATATACAGTCTTGGTACTGAGCAGGAGTTGTATTTTGAGTTAGGCCAGGTTTCAGTTAAGGCAACTAAATCTGGAGGATGGGATTATTGTGCCAAATCTTTAATTTCTGTTGAGTGCGCTGGATGGAGTAGTGAACGAATGTTTAAAGTGCAAATTATAAATTTTTCGGAGGAGGAGGGGAAGTAGAAGGATGGACAGTTTTCGGAGTAGAAGCGGTTGAAGCAGAGGGGGGACGAGGAGCGTTATTGAAAGCGCATAAGTTGAAGCTGGATGCAGAAGATTCAAAGAAATGTCACCGCATAGGATAAGAAGAAGTAGCGATGGAAACAGTTTCCGAGGTTATAAAGGACGCGAGGTTGTGTGAGGAAATAGGACAGAGGAATGACTGCGAGCCGACGTACGATATTGGGCTGACGCTGTTGTATTCGGTGAGCGTCGGTGAGTGGAGTATGGGATGTGGAATGTAAAACAGCGGAGGGAGAGGAGGTGGAGGAGGAGTGTTGATGCATGCATCTGATGCGGCGGATGAGATGGACGAAGGTGATTGGTTGGATGAAAGTGATGGAGGTGCAGGGAAAGAGATTTGAAAAACAAAAAGGAAAAACAAAAGGTCCAGAAAGAGAGGAAAATGTCGGGCAGTTAAGCCTTCGAAAAAGATTATTGAAATCGGAACGAACTCACCAACTCCAGAGACAGGTCCATGCTGAAAATCAGGAGCAGCATCTTAAGTGAGAATGCCGAAAGTTAGGAAATTAAGGTTTAGACAAAATGCGCCGCGCATCAGCTGGCTCCACACGTCGTCGTCCTCCTCCCTTTCCCGGCTTGGGTCTGGCACCGCACTATCAGAGTGCAAGCGGTGACGTTGTTGTAGATCGTTAGGGCATTTGCTGTTGCGGGTTCATTTACCTGGAATGGCTTTTTCCATCACCAAGTGATAAACTAACGACTGGCTTCTCTCTATCGGCTTTTCACCCTTTAAACTTTAAGGACTTTTTTTCATTGGGGTTTCCTTGCTGAGAGCGCCTCTGAATAGTTATTTTCAAGAGGCGCTATTTAAATCTATTGATGCGGTACGATAATCGTACATTACACCAGATAACTGCTAATATGTCGCGCTAAGTGCGCCTATAAATGGTTATAGAGGCTCCATATAAATCTAAGGATACGGTACAATGCGATGTTCGTACATTACATCACGTTACTACTTATGTCGCTGTGTGTGAACGCAGAGGGTGTACAAGCGCTCGGCCAAGACCAGCGCTTCGTCTCGGACGCCATCGCAGCTGTTATCACGGCGACAGGGCCTGACCCACTAGCTTCAGAGGTCGCGGCCACCAACTCCATCAACCAACTCCATCAGCAACGTCGTCCGCTACTGGACCTTTACTGCTTATTGGTTGCAATGTTTTTGTTGCACTGCTAGAATAATGGAAATTATCATGGCTCGTTTTGGCCCCTGTCGCGACCCCGAACTCTTAGTGTAGTTAATAATGATTGAATCCAGATTCATTATAATTAACTTTTATCTGCTACATGATTTTTCATTAAAGTCAATAACGTGGATGAATGGATGTATAGAGGGATGGAGTGATGAATGGAGGCATGGAGTGATAGATGGATGGATGAATGGTTTGATAGATGCTATCAGTTATATTAGTGTACAGATGTGATCGAATTAAGTTGCGATTCTTTCAAAGTGGTTCCTTCCAACTGTCTTCTCAAATGCCACATATGATGATTCATTGTTGGGTTTCCATTTTCCAGGTTCTGCTACGGGTAATAATAATTATCTGTAGTTGAGTTAGATTTCTTGTCTCATTTCGTCGAAGACTGCCTTGAATCATGGTGCCTGAACAAATGGCACGATCTGTCATAGTATTGTAAAGTCAGGTTCATAATACGAGACTAGATTATTTTTATCCTCGCTGGGTGGAATTATTTTAAAATGCCTGTCGATGTTAAGCGACCAAGCGACATTATTAATTGCTGATCGCATCGCTTCTAATGCTAAAGTATCCAGTGACGTGTGCCTAATAAACTAACTGCGCATAAGAAACTGACTACGACCAATACTTTCATCTGTGCACCTTGAAGAACCAGGTGACTAATTTCGATTCATTCGGTTCATCAATGATCTTTCAATGAGCCCATCATATTATGTAGGTCTTCTGCAATTGACTTATGTCGGTCATGAAGGTCTTGATAATAAAGCAAATTGTTGATCACATAAGGCAACAGAAGAAGTGTTTTATTATTGTCGCTGCCGATAAGACGGCAGCAAGAAGGAAGCACGGTGCTGCTAGGTCACTATGTAGAAATGGACGACTACGGGGACCATACTCTCTGAGATGAAGACAGGCGATTGTCAGCGTGGATGGCAGGGTTTTCTAAGGGAACAAGCAATATTATATTATGGTCTGGATACAGTTCAGGAATGCAGCTTTGTGATTTTATTCTTGATTCCTTGAGAGCAGCAGCCATAGACACAATGACGAAGTGAGGAAGATGAATTTCATCACGGATAGAGAGGTTTGCAACCATGAGACTTGAATTAGAGACGAGAGGATTCGGCTACACATGTGCGCTCTTGGCCAGTACTGGATCAGATATGCATGCAGCTGCGAGATAGATTGGACGATGATGCGATAGCGTTGCTGACAGTAATGTCATTGTTTGCTACCAACAAGACTACAACCTCAAAAGAGGATCACTTATCACAGCCAATGACATCGTGCAACTCATTAAGATCTACAGTGGCAATCCAGATGTCGTGGTGTTTGAGTATTATGGTCATTTATGACTTGCTAAACATTCTGTACGATGAAAGCCCATTGTAAGCAACGGATCTCACAATCACACACCATTCCCTGCCACAGTCGAAAAATTCAAACTACACTAGCTGCAGGAAATGCTGGTGATACTCGTGACGAAGAGACAACCGATGAGGAAGAAACCGACGAAGGAAACGAATTGACAAAGTGGAATCTACACACTAGGCCTATGTAGAGTCTATGTAGACATGGTCTCAGCCATCTGAATGTCCATCTAACATTCTGAATTTGAACTGGATCTTAGTCGCCTTACCAGTAACAAGCTGATCATTGGAACAGAAGGTTACGTATCATCAAAAGTCGACAGCGGTCACTAGGTGCAACGATCGTGTGAATGCACAAATATATTTAATGAATTATTTCAGCCGAGAAAGAATAACATCTATGGTATCAATGTTGCATTACTTACAATAGCAATTTTACACATTGCGACTTACTATTTTAAGTAGAATTGCTGTTGTATTTTAGTTAGGCCTAAGTAGGCCTAGGCCTAACATGACTATCGTTATTTTGTAGACGATGCAATGTCTGAAATTCTGGATAGTCTTTAACTGTTACAGTAGTTATATCTGAAACAATTTGCGTTTAATCAGAAGTCCGTCATCGACCCCTAAGCTTGGTAGATGGGGTGGATTTCGCTTCCATCAACCTAGGGGGATAGAAGCCTCTGGGCTATATGATAATAACGGATGTGCCTGCCTGTCTGAAATTGAGCTATTTACATATAGGATCACTGAGGGGAATGGGAAAATGAAAAAGGGACCCCCGCCCTATGATTATTTGTGAACTTTTTTTAATTGTTAACAATTTTTTTAACAAAACACATTTGGTTTTATTACACTAGTATTATTATTGTTGCCAGCTTCATTAACAGTTTGAGAAGAAGAACTGATGCCAATAGCTTGGGCAAAAGTTCGCATTCATCATACAATTTGCCCCAGTATTCTCGTAATATTAACAAATCACGGTTGTCACCATCGATGTTGTCTCTTTCTACATCAATTGTTGTGGGCCTATCACGAAGTTGGAGAACTAAATTTCTCTCATTTATAGGAATCAAAATTTTCGACCAAAGACTTACTGAGAGTAATGAATGATGATGAAGAGATGATAACTTTGATAAGTGAGTGGTGTATCATGTAAGTTTAGTGATTGGAATTTTGCAACATTTTCTAGTACTACATGTGTATTACAGAATTTACAGTATAACTACAGGCCTACTGTCAATCAGTCTTTCATTCATACTCAAAAATATAAATTGTCGGCCTACCAGGCCCCCACTTTGCTTTCGACGGGCTTGATTACAATTATAATGAAAGGTATACATTGTCTGAATAAACTAGAGCTAAAGTTACGTACCAATCGATTAATAATGGATTTGGAGGATTATTGAAGGAAGAGTGTCGTTGACGCAATGCAGTTCACGCTCGTAGTTGCGTTTTAAATATAGGCCTAATGTAATTGCTATGTATAGATTTTATATAATGCTAATTAATGTGGCTACTTGATAGAGATAAACCTAGGTTACAAGACGGGAAAGACAGTCAGGGTCCAGACAGAGTGAGATAGTGTGAGTCGCAACTGTAGCAGCCTCTACCCAGAGGTTCGCAATTGCACATCAGGCGACGATTTTAACACGATGACTTTGACTATGTTTAAGTACACACAAAATGTTGACTGACGTCGAAGCACGCATGCGCACAAACACATACTCAAACATACGTTCGTACAGACACATTATTAGACCTACGTACGTACGTACACGTTTGATCAAGGTGGACGGATACAAACTGGAACAGGTCATTTACATACTTGGGGTACACAGTAACGAAGGACGGGGACTGCGAAAGTGAGGTAAAATCAAGATTGACTATGGGAATGTCAGTCATGTTTAAGTTGGTAAGCCTCTGGAAGAATAAATCAGTCAGTCCTAAACCAAGCTGCGACTCATGAAGGCCTTGGCGTGGCCAGCATCAACGTATGGTTGCGGGGAGTGGACAATAAAGAAAGAAGAGAAACGCATACAAGCATTTGAGAACAAGTGCATGAGGAAACAGCTCAGAATTCCATGGACAGCAATGGTGACCACCGAACAAGTGTATCAGATGGCGAAAGTTTACAGCAAACTGCATGTTGAGCCACATCAAATCCCGAGAACTGCGGTACTTCGGGCACATCGTGAGACAGCCTAAAGACAGTATTGAGAAAAGTGTGATATTGGGTATAGTGGAAAGAAGCCGAAGTCGGGGAAGACCCAGAATCTGCTGGTTCGACAATGTCATGGCGTGGACTGATTTAATTAAAAGGCACGCTTAATGAACATCGTATGAGACAGAAGGCTTTGGACATCACATTCCGATTCATGTAGTCAACAGGGGTGGAAAAACCAAGATTTTTTTAAATCAATAGTTGGTTTTTGGTTTTTTGATGGTTTTTGGTGTTATTTGGTATTTTGGGTTTTAGTTTTCCTTTGGATTTTGTCATAACAGTTTTGTTATAAAAAGCATCAAACACAACATGAAAAAGAGCTCCAACTTGTTCATACATTTAACTTAGCTTGATTTCGGACTGAATAACCAACAATTAGTAATATAATAGTAATATTATTAAATTGAATAAAACATTTTTTTAAACCAAAAAATGCCATTTTAGGTTTTAAAAAAAAACAAAAAAGCAAATAACCAAAAGACCATTATTGCAGCCCTGGTAGTCAACCGTCGTGAAGCGACGATGACGATGTGACATGACATGACATGACATGACGTACGTAGGCCTGCATTGCATACATACACACATACACAAACCCGTCAAAAATTAACGTTTATACACGAGCAAACGCACACATACAGGCCCTTATACACACACACATACATACACAGGTACATATACATACACAGGTATAATTATGCATAAAGGCTTGCATGCGAGGTCTACTAACATGCAAACATATGCACACATACGAGCACACTTGCGTGAGTATGTATATGGGAGACAATCGGAGTCAGCTCAAATTTCCCGCGCAGTTTCCCAATAAACAAGCTCATGCCGTGACCATCTATAGATAGGATGGTACCGTGACCATCCTGGTCACGGTACAATGATTTCAGGCAGGTGGGCCTTTCGTAGTATAGGCCGTTCTAACAACCTGTGAAGTCTCGAAGCTTTGAGTTACGGTACGTCACTGCCTCTGCAAACTCTATCCCAGACAGTTTTTAATAGTTTCAGCTGATTTTAACACGCATGAAAGATAACAGATGGACTCCATGGATAACATGAACGGATTGCGAGAATTTGATCTGCTCTACGCGTGAGAGACTGAGAGAAACTTCCCGCGTGATTCTCGCCCACCACCTTTCGGGAATTGTGAGTATCACGTGTCTGCATGGATCTGATATTTCACTGCATAGATATCTTCATTCGAGTAAATGTAGTGTGTATGTAAATCTTCGAAAATTACTCAGCACACACAAAAGCCACACCACGACCTAACATCGGCGCTATGTCAAATGAAAGAATTATAGAGAACTATGCGAACTGCTTCATATTCGACATTTGGCTTTCGGGGTTTTAAAATATAATTATGGGAATCCGCTGTAATTCGATTAATATGTCGTCTAATTATCATTTTTCACATTATTCGGTTTCGTGTTGCTTCCTTTTAGCACAATGTATTATTGTTATTGTTATTATTATTATTATTGCTCTTTTTGATGCTAGCTTTCGACTATTCGATTCAATTGTTCTCTAATTTTCCCCAGGCTAATATATGAGCATTAGAGAATCACAATTCTGCTAAGATGTCTTTATACGATGAAAAATTATATTGACATAGAAACTTTACTCCATGGTGATTAAAGGTTTCAAATATAAAGTAAATTTTTATAATTTGCGGTAATTCGAATAAAATATGATGATATATGACCTAAATCGGGAACATGTATACTGCTTTACCATAATAAACTGAAATCGATTCTCAAACACCTTAAAATTTCTCGATTTTCAAGAAAACCATTATTCGTTGATCTATCAGTGGATCGGCGAGTGAGTGGATCTGTGGGTGAGTGCTTAGATTGGTGGTTTGATCAGTTGGTCGATCGGTGGGCCGATAGATCCGCGGGTAGGTTGATGGGTAGGTGGGTGGGTGGATTGGTCCGCGGGTGGGTTGATCGGTGGATGGGTTGATCGGTGGGTGGGTTGATAGGTGGGTGGTTGATCGGTGGCTGGGTTGATCGGCGGGTGGGTTGATCGGTGGGTAAATCTGTGGGTGAGTTGATCGCTGGGTGAGTTAATCGGAGGGCGAGTTGACGAGAGGGTGGGTTGATCGGTGGGTGTATTGATCGGTGGGTGAATCTGTGAGTGGGTTGATCGTTGGGTGAGTTAATCAGAGGGCGGGTTGATCGGAGAGTGGGTTGATCGGTGGGTGAGTTAATTGGAGGGTGGATTGATCGGTGGATGGGTTGATCGGTGGGTGGGTTAATCGGAGGGTGGGTTGATCGGAGGTTTGATTGATCGGTTGGTGGGTTGATCGATGGGTGGTTGAGTTGATCGGTGGGTGGGTTGATCGGAGGGTAGGTTGATCGGTTGGTGGGTTGATCGATGGATGGTTGGGTTGATCGGTGGAAGGGTTGATTGGTGGGTTGGTTAATCGGAGGGTGGGTTGATCGGAGGGTGGGTTTAACGGTTGGTGGGTCGATCGATGGGTGGATGGGTTGATCGGTCGGTGGGTTGATCGGTGGATGGGTTTAACGGAGGGTGGGTTGATCGAAGGGTGGGTTTAACGGTTGGTGGGGCGATCGATGTGTGGTTGGATTGATCGGTGGGTGGGTTGATCGGTGTGTTGGTTGATCGGTTAGTGGGTGGGTTGATTGATGGGTGGATAGATCGGTAGGTATGTTGATCGATTGGTGGAGTGATGGGTGGGTGTTATTCTTTCATCGAATGAATATATCTGAGTAGATCTATGGTTCTTATAGTTCCCTACGCAAACTTGAAATAACTCGTTAGATTTTTAGTAACTAGACTTTTTACCCGCAAAATCCCAACTAGGTAGCCTTCACCAAATTGGAGCGAATGGTGAAAGGGTGAATGTGAGGTCAAATGGAGGGAAGGAAGTGAGTGTGAGGGCAAATGGAGGAAAGGAAGGGAGTGTGATGGTAAAATGGAGGAAAGGGAGGAATGGTGAGGATGAGAGCAAAATGGAGGAAGAGAGCACATGGAGAAAAGGAGGGTGAGGGCAGAAAGAGGGAAAGGGAGGAAGAGAGTAAATTGAGGAATTGGAGGGCGATGTGTTGCCCTCAACTTCCGTTTCCTTAATTTTAATTCATTTCGTATATCTGGGTGGCGCCATATATACCGTAATAAACGATGTATGTTATTTTAACACGATACAATTAGTTCAAATCCATTGGCTAGGAGGAAATATGTATACGGTGATGATTTACACGATGTGATTAGTTCACGTCCATTCGCTAGGTGGCGCAATGTACACGGTATCTATTTTACACGATTATAATTAGTTCACGTCCATTCGCTTGGAGGGCAAATATTAGGGCGATCATTAAAGACGGAGGTAAAATTTTCGATTTTCTCCGGAGAGATTTTGGAGGCGGCGTTTCCTGCCTGCCAATCATACCGGACCTGGACCAAGCAAGAGGTTTAGCAGGGAGCTGCAGGGTCATTGCTTCAGTTGGTCACTGGCCTGAAATCGAACTCAATAGTCTGACTGATATAAGTTTATTTAATGACGCATCCATAACAACGATGATATGCAATAGTCTGACTGATATAAGTTTATTTAACGACGCATCCATAACAACGATGATATGCAATAGTCTGACTGATATAAGTTTATTTAACGACGCATCCATAACAACGATGATATGCGTCAAACAAGTACAAGTATACAAGGTACATATTTACGTTGATGATAAGTGTCTTTTAAGTGTCTCTCTTCTAGTTTTAATGTTTTTTAGGCAATCATATGTAATATATTATGATATTGTATAGTAATGTTCACACTAGGTTGTTCATTGTCTATTTACAGCGGTCCTACATCTTCCGACCAGAAACTGCCAGCCACTTGTAGATCGTGTCCAAGCAGCTGGTTTGACTGAGTGCGGTGCTCAGTTCGTACGGCCAGTTCTTCCGTGCGCACATCCGGATGAGTTCGTCCTGGAGGCCCAGCTGGGCCGGGCACTCCAGCAGGAGGTGGCGCACGGTTTCCTGGACGTCACCGCACTCGTCGCAGTTCCCGGTCGGGTGGTGGCCCCACAAATTCAGCTGTGGGTTTAAGAGACAGTGGCCCAGCAGGAGTCTGGTTATGGTGACTTCCTTCCTCCGGTTGGGATTGTTGTATTGTTTTGCCAACCCGATGCAATAGGTACAATACCTCCTTTATATAGGCGAGGTAAAGACGAAGTGCATTAGCATTCACCATATCATTGGACATGAACAATAATTTATAATGCTGCCTGATTCCCAAGGAACAGACTAACACACACAGACACACGTACATTGATATCATATCATATGGGAACAGATGGGAAAAGATAATTATGCATTCAATTAGGCTATTTCTATCTGTGCACCATCTTTCGTACACAAGCACAGGTGCAATTCTAGCTCTGCCCTGTGTAAACCAAACTCTTATACGGCCATACCCATCACAACAGAACTCGGTAGTTTGTAATTTCGACCAGTTGACCATCATGGGAAAGAATAAAATCTAACAATTGTATGCATGCATGCATGTATGTGTGTGCGTGTGTATGTATGTATGTATGTGTCTGTGTGTATGTGTGTGTATGTGTGTATGTACATTTATGTATGTATGTATGTGTGTGTGTGTGTGTGTAATACACTAGTCTGAGGGGAAGATTATTTAGTAACAGATAGGCCTACTTAAAACAATGGTCTAATTCAACGCGAATAAAATTAATCCTCACACTAATGTTCAGCTTACTAATTTGCACAATTTTATAAGAAACAAGATGAAGGCTGGAATAAACCATCTGCCGAGCACTTTCAAGGCGCACTATAGTTGGCACGTGATAGGACGTGGCTCAGTTGTGTTGGTACCATCGAATCAAAAGCCCATTGGCAGTATGATAGCTAAGGCAAGGGTTGCAATGCATATCGGTGACAGAGATCACCAACACAAGCCGAGGCGCAGTCAAGAAGTCGTCTCCAGGCAATCGAAGCTCTTATTGTCAGTGTTGCTTAGACTGGCTGATTATGACGTCTATATGTCTTGCGCGAGTGAATGCATACCCTGTTTGATGCCAAATGCTAATGCACTCTGATTACCCAACTCTTGGTGCACGACTATTCAGAACAGAAAGACTGGACTGCGATTGTTGCCAATACTATACATTTGAGAGTGATGAGACTTGAGTTCGATACACCGTGAAAGGTTATTGACAGCTCAATTAAATGCATATTCATCAAATGGGCGTGCCAGTTGCTCTGGTTTCTCAGGACGGACCTAGGGCTATAAATACGATATAATTAGTTCACTTTCCTCCATTTGCCCTCAACCTCCCTTTCCTCCAGTTCGCCAGAGTGCGGACAGCGTTTGTTGCTGTTTAACGACACTGTGTGATAACAGCGTCGCCCTCCTCTTTCATCCAGGCCTCGGACTGGCACTTCCAGAGTGTGAGCATTGACGGAGTTAAAGACTTATATCCCAACTTGTTTCGGTTTCGTTCTTCTAATGGAGGATACGGAGGGAGATAGCATATGGAGTATGTGGAGGGTTAAGAGAGGGGAAGGGAGAGGAAGAGAGCAAAATAAAGGAATGAGGGCAAATATGGAGGAAGAGTAGGGTGAAAATTAGTTCATTTCGATTGGCAAGGTAGAGCCATATATACGGCGTTTATTAAACGTACTAAAGTTAGTTCGTCTCTATTCGCCGTGTGGCGCCAAATATACGGTGTTCATTAAGTGCATTAAAATTAGTTCATCTCTATTCGCCAGGTGGCCTCATATATATATATATATATATATATATATATATATATATATATATATATATATACGTTGCTACTGCTCTTAATATTTCTGTTACGATTGCTGCACGTTTGCTGTTATTTTAGTTACGATTGCTGCTACGTTTGTTGTTATTGCTGTTACAATTGCTGCTGCGCTTGCTGTTACGATTGCTGTTATGCTTGCTGTTATTGCTGTTACATTTGATGTTACGATTGCTGTTGAGGTTGCTGCTACTGCTGTTACGATTGGTGTTATATTTGCTGTTGTTCCTGTTACGTTCGCTGTTATTACTGCTACGATTGATGTTACGGTTGCTATTGCTGTTGCTATTTGAATGCTGTGTTGTGTGGTCAGATTTACCACACAGCCCCACATACATACATGTCAACAGAAAACGTTCGGGTTTCAATGGAACTCGTACATTTTCTATGTTTGCGTGTGGGGTTGTGAGGGGAAATGCAGGAAAACGAGGGTGAGGAATTAGTTCATTTATATTCGCTACGTGGTGCCATATATACGGTGTTTATTTAACGCAATAAATTTGGCTCATCTCTATTCCCTAGGTGGCGCCATATATACGTTGTTTATTGCGGTTATGAATGTTCGTTACAGTTGCTGTTATTGCTGTTACGATTGCTATTACGGTTCTTATTATTGCTGTCATTGCTATTACGATTGCTGTTACGTTTGTTATTATTGCTGTTACGTGTGCCGTTATGTTTGCTGTTATTGCTGTTACGATTGCTGTTACGGTTGCTTTCCGTTTTATTCTATTTCTGTTACGATTGCTGTTAAGGTTGCTATTAGATTTGTTTTCTCAATGTTTTGAGTTACGCCATTGCGTCTTCGGCATCTAGATTGCACAGACAGAGTCTTACAGTTTAAGTTGTTGTTCCGATTGCTGTTATGGTTGCTGTTATTGGTATTACGATTGCTGCTACTGTTGCTGTTAAACCTGCTGTTATTGTTGTTGCGATTGCTGTTGCGGTTGCTGTTATTACTGTTACGTTTGGAGGAAAGGGAGGAAGAGAGCAAATGGGAATAGGAGTGTGAGGGCAAACCTCATTCTCACTTTCGACTAGTTGCCGTATCTGGCGAATAGAGATGAACTCATTTGAACACGTTAAATAAACACCGTATAAATGGCGCCACCTAGCGAATTGAGATGAACTAATTTTGACACGTTAAATAAACACCGTATAAAGGGTGACACCTGGCGAATCGAATTGAACTAATTTTTATAAGTTAAAGAAACACCGTTTATATGGCGACAATTAGCGATTCGAAATGAACCAATTCCATACCCTCCTTTTCCACCGTATTCCCTCATTCTCCATTTCCTATATTTTGTTCTCTTCCTTTCTTTTTAAGTAATGCTCGTGGTTGTTGAGTGCTTGTCTTTTGCGCTCGTGAATAAGCTGGTCTCCCTGACGTGGCTTTTGTGGGCGGTGAGAAATTTTCGAGGATTTACACAGTATATTACATTTACGAATGATTGAGCATGGAGAGGCGCTGTTGGCTGTTACACAATTATCCTTGGCCTGTTGCCCAGTACCTTTTACTAAAAGTCGGCGCCTGCATCTGCAGAAAATGTTTTCATTCGATCATTTCGATGAAAGAAAAATAGAAAAAACAGACATTTTATTCCTTCAATAATAAGATTAACATTTTAGAATTTTGCAGTGATTCGAGTAAAATATGATGATAGTTTATCTGAATTAAATTGGGATCACACACATAAATACATAGTAAGGTAGAGGCATGCAAACATATGCAAACATACATGCAGCAATAGGGGCCTACCTTCCACGAATAAATACATGGGAGAGTATTATACCAGACAATTTGATTCCAGTCAAATTTCCCGCGCAGATCAACGATCTGCATGCGTAATATAATTGAACAGCTGATGAACACGCTTCAATGATTCGAAGCAGGTGGCCATTCATAGTAGGCTATCTATAGGCTGTTTCAACAACCTGTGGAGTCTCAATGTTTTGAATAACGCCAGTGCCTCTGCGAAATCTAGCACAGGCAGTATTTTATAGTTTAAGTTGATTTTGTTATAGACGTGAAAGATGTCAGATGAACTCGAAGCAGGACGTGAATGGATTGTAAGAATGTGATCCGTTCTCCTGCACACGAGTGAAGAAAGAAGGAAGAAAACTGCCGTGTGGTTATAACCTACCATCATCCGGGAACTGTGAGTACCACGTGTTCGAATAGATACATTCATCCGCTGAAAAGTAATAGCGCTATAACAAAATTGATGCTGAGGAATTTATATAGCGATATTTCACAGGCAGTGCTACTTTTGCTCCAGCAGCTGGTGTATGGGCCATCACAATTCTGCATAGATATCTTCATTCGATGAAAGAACAATAATGGTGATATTGACATTTGAAGCTTTCGCAATAAAGATTAAAATGACGTAATTTTGCGGTAATTCAATTAAACTATGATGATTTGTTACCGTAGGCTATGGATTCTCTTTTCCATAGTATCATATTTTGAAACCGATTTCAGCACAATTGGTCTGAGTAGGACCTCTAGGCCTTGGTAAGTCTTTGTCTCGGTCATGGTTAGGACCTCGGTCAGGCTCTGGGTCAAGGTCTTGATCTCAGTCGGGGTGCCATTCAGGGTCGGGTTGGGTCGTGGTCTCGGTCCTGCTCAGGGTCTCGGTCTGGGTCACGATCTTTGTCAGAGTGAGGAGCTTGGTGTGGGAAAGAGTTTCGGTATGGATCTCGGTCAGGGTCTCGGTCTGGATTCAGGTATGGGCTTCGGTCAGGGTCTCAGTCTGGGTCAGAGTCTCGGACTGGGTCTTATTTTAATTCTGAGAACAAAGCCTCGGTCTGGGTTTTGGTCCTGGTTTCGGTCTGGAGTAGGCAGCGATGGTCTTGATCTTGCTGGGGTCGTGGTCAAGGTTTAGGTCTTGGTCTGGCTCTCAGTTAGGGCCCTGATCCTGGGTCTGTGTCAGAAGATCTTGGCCCTCGTCCCGCTCTCCGACAGGGCTTGGGTCGGATTCTAAAATGAAGATTAAAATGAAGATTAAAATGAAGATTAAAATGATGGAGGTTCGCAGTATTTTGATTAAAATATGATGATGCTTGACCTGAATTGGGCCCTCATGGGCCTAGCTTCTCTTAACATAATGAACTATTTTAAAGTAATTCCCAAACACTTAAAGACTTCTAGATCTTTTTTAGAAAACCTTAATGTATATCAGTTTGAGTAAATGAGTAAGTAAGTAGTTTGAGTATGATTCAAAAATTGATGCAGTTTGAGAACAGTTAGTATGTAACCTTAGTGTGATTTTTAAATTGATTGAGGTTGAGTCAGTTGGTAAGCAAATAATTTGAGTGTGATTTAAAGATTGACTCAGTTTTAATAAGTTAGTAAGTAAGTAGCTTGAGTGTGATTTGGATAATTTCAGAGCATCTAGCAAGTAAGTAATTTCAGTGTTAAGCCTATTTAAGGATTGTTTCAGTTTGAGTTAGTCAGTAAGTTGATAAGTAATTTGAGTTTTTTTTGGTTTTTCATACGATTTTCTTGAACAGTTGAGAAAGTTTACAGTTTGGGAATCGCTTCAAAAGAGTTTACAATGATAAAGAGAAGCTACATGAACCCTATTTAGGGCAAAGATCATCATATTTACATCATTTGTGGGTTTTTTTTAAAGATTTTCTTGAAAAATAGAGAAAATTTAAAAGTGCTTGGGAATCAGTTTAAAATAGTTTATTATGATATAGGGAAGCTATATGAACCCAATTTAGATCAATAATCATAATATTTAAAACAAGTTATTTTATTTCGGAGGGCCTAAAATGTCAATATCTCTGTTATTTCGCCATGAAATGAAGATATTTCTACAATCTGTTGATGCCCATAGGCCCAAAAAACAAGGCGTGAGAATGTATTCGGTTTGGAGAAGGTCGATTTTTTTCCCTGAAAAAACCGATGGACTAACCATCATCGGTTTTTTCGGAAAAAAAAGTCGACCTTCTCCAAAGTGAATAATTTTTTCACAGCTTGTTTATGGGTCTATGGGCATCAACGAACTGCAGAAGCATCTTCATTTTATGAAGAAATGACAGAGATATTGACATTTGAGTACTTCCAAACAATTTTAAAAAATGGAATATTATGATTTTTTACCTTAGTTGGGTTAATAAAGGTTCTGTTCATTATAGTAAATTAATTTAAAGTGATTCCCCAAAAACTTTACAATTTCTCGATTTCTCAGGAAAACTGTAATATCTCTGTAATTCTTTCATCGGTTGAAGATATCTGTGCAGATCTGTTTTGCTTGTAGGCCCACACACAGGGGAATGGGGAAAAATTATTCGGTTTGGAGAATGTCAATTTTTTCGCGCAAAAAAACCGATGGACTAACCATCATCGGTTTTTTCGGACAAAAAAGTCAACCTTCTCCAAACTGAAATTTTTTTTTACAGCTTGTTTATGGGCCTGTGAGCAACAGCGGACTGCAGAAATATCTTCACTTGATGAAGAAATAACAGAGATATTGACATTTTAAGCCATAAAAAATAAAATTATGTAAATATGATGATTTTTGACCTCAATTGGGTTCATATAGCTTCTTTTATCATAATAAACTATTTTAAAGTGATTCCCAAAAACTTCAAAATTTCTTGATTTTTCAATACAGCCTTGACTGTCTATTTAGGATATTATCTGATACACGGGTCGATTATTCACTCAGCAGTCTTAGCCTCAATGAGGATCTTTGCTTGACCTAGATTTTGACCTGGGACTGGAGCAGAAGAAGAAGAAGCTTCATAATTAATGACTTTACTTGGTAAAGCGGGTGATTTCGCTTAGTGCTTTGGTGAGTTTCTTATAAGGTGCTATAAATGGGCTAATGCATACATACGTGCATGCTAAGGCAGCTCTCCCTGGCATGGCTTTTGTGGACCCTGGACTAGTCCTAGTCCAGGGCCCACAATAGCCAAAGGGTTGCTTTAGTATGTATGTTAAGTCGAGTTCAGTGTACAATAATTGTGAGTTGAGAAGAACCAAGACATTTGATACTGATCTGCATCTTGCATTTATTCAGTTTCACATAACATAGCATAACTGCGTTTAAAACAAATTTCAGCTGACCTGTGTAACAGCATTACACACACAACTGCAAAAGTCAACAGCAACCCTGCCACAGTTAAGTCCCAAACGTAATAATATTATAAGTCACATCTACAAATCTCAGCGTTCAAAGTGTTTCGTAAGGGTATTTTGCCAGCATCGAGTGTCTAATGAAGAGTATGTCTTTGATTTCAGATGAAAGTCGTTTCCATAGAGGAGGGAATCTGGTGCCAGCCTGTCGAGTATGCTGGTTGGTCGGTCAAGACTCAAACAACACTTCCAGGACCGGTCACTGCAAGCAGCTACAACAAGAATAACAATGCCTGCTATCAAACTGAATCACATCCTAAATCACAATCAACAGCAACAGCTATAGCTTGGCTATAGTTAGCAAACTGTTGATTGTGATTTAGGAAGTGATTCAGTTTGATAGTAGGCAACACACTTTAGGTCAAATATCATGTTCATATATTCATTCATTTCGAAAATTTATATAGCTTCATTTCGAAAATTTATATAGCTCCCTTTCAAGAAACCCACTATAGCAATATAGCGTCTACTTATCATAATAAACTATTCTAAAGCTCTATCTTACCACCCACAGTTTACTCATTATAGCCGAGCTGGCTAAGGGCACAGATGGAGTATAAGAGCTTATACTCCATCTGTGCCCTTAGGGGTGCTAAGATAGAGCTCTCTATCTTACCACCCCACCCCACCGTTTGCTCATTATAGCCGAGCTGGCTTGTTTGCTCATTATAGCCGAGCAGGCTTGTTTGCTCATTATAGCCGAGCTGGCTTGTTTGCTCATTATAGCCGAGCTGGCTTGTTTGCTCATTATAGCCGAGCAGGCTTGTTTGCTCATTATAGCCGAGCTGGCTTGTTTGCTCATTATAGCCGAGCTGGCTAGTTTGCTCATTATAGCCGAGCTGGCTAGTTTGCTCATTATAGCTGAGCTGGCTAGTTTGCTCATATAGCCGAGCAAAAACTAAAACTGTATTTCTACCCCATTGAGGATTTTAATGCCCAACGTAATAAAAACAAAGTTTAAATTAATGTTTTGCTTTGCTTTCAGTGTCTAGAGAAGCTCCAGCTCCGACAGCGGAGAAAGTTCGTGAGAGAAGTCTTCATAACATCATGGAGCGATTTATGAAGAAACTGCTCTACATAAGACTATGAACATGGACTTATGCTAATAAGAAGGAACAATTACTTTTCTCTAAAGAGATGTTTGCTGAGATTATTTACAAATAATACTTCCAAATAATAAATGACTTTGGCTTCTTAAATTACCTGTCTTCTTCTGTGTTTGGATCTTCTAATCGGTTTCCAAGTTGTAGGATTTTGTAGTAGTCTGTCAAAAGAAATGACATTAAGTGCCCAATATAAGTATGGCTTCATCGACTTTGTCATAATATTCCATATTTAAGCAATTCTGGCTTACTTTAAAAGTTCTCTAGTTTTCAAGAAAACCGTAATGTCTATATCTCGGTCATTCTTTCATCGAATGAAGATATCTGAGTAGATCTGTGATGCTTATAGGCCCATACACAAGCTGTAAAAAACCTATTCGCATTGGAGGAGGTCGGCTTTTTCGCTCGAGAAAACCGATGGACTAACCATCGATTTTTTTGGATGAAAAAGTCAACCTTCTCCTTCTTCTTATCCTTCTTCAACCTTATAATTTTTTGGCAGCTCGTTTATGGGTCTATAGGCATCAACAGACTGCAAAAATATATTTGTTTAATAAATAAAATAACAGAGACATAGACATTTTTATATTAACAAAAGAAATTTTGGGGGGGAAATATCATGATTTTTAACCCATATCGGATTTATATAGATTCTGTTTATCATAAAAAACTATTTTAAAGTGATTTCCAAAAACCTTAATATTTCTCAATTTCTCAAGAAAATCGTAATATCTCTATTATTTTTTCATCGACAGAAGATATCTGTGCAAATCTGTGATGCTTGTAGACCCATAAACATGATTCTTTGGTTTGGAGAAGGTCGATTTTTTTGCGCAAAAAAACCGATGGACTAACCATCATCGGTTTTTTCGGACAAAAAAGTCGACCTTCTCCAAACTGAAATTTTTTTTCACAGCTTGTTTATGGGCCTATGAGCAACAGCGGACTGCAAAAATATCTTCACTTGATGAAGAAATAACAGAGATATTGACATTTTAAGCCATAAAAAATAAAAGTAAAATTATGTAAATATGATGCTTTTTGACCTCAATTGCGTTCATATAGCTTCTCTTTATCATAATAAACCATTTTAGAGTGATTCCCAAAAACCTTAAAATTTCTCAATTTCTCAAGAAAATCGTAATATCTCTATTATTTTTTCATCGACAGAAGATATCTGTGCAAATCTGTGATGCTTGTAGACCCATAAACATGATTCTTTGGTTTGGAGAAGGTCGATTTTTTTGCGCAAAAAAACCGATGGACTAACCATCATCGGTTTTTTCGGACAAAAAAGTCGACCTTCTCCAAACTGAAATTTTTTTTCACAGCTTGTTTATGGGCCTATGAGCAACAGCGGACTGCAGAAATATCTTCACTTGATGAAGAAATAACAGAGATATTGACATTTTAAGCCATAAAAAATAAAAGTAAAATTATGTAAATATGATGCTTTTTGACCTCAATTGCGTTCATATAGCTTCTCTTTATCATAATAAACCATTTTAAAGTGATTATCAGATAGTTTAAAATTTCTTAATTTTTCAAGAATACTGTATGAAATGCAAGAAAACTCAAATTATGTACTTCTTACTAACTTAACTAAACTGGATCAATCTTTAAATCATATCTCTCCAATACTTACTTACTAATTTCCTCCAATTGTGTCAATCTTTAAATTACACTCAACTTACTTACATACAAACTTTAGCAAACTGAATCAATCTTTAAATCACACTCAAATAACCTACTTACTTACTAGCTTATTCAAACTGAATCAATCTTTAACTCATACTCAAATGACTTACTTACTAACTTACTCACAGTGAATCAATCTTTAAATCATATAACTCAAATTACTTACCTTCTTACTAACTCACCCAAAATGAATCAGACTTAAAATCACGCTCAAATGACTTACTTACTATCTACTCTCAAACTGAATCAATCTTGAAATCATGCTCAAAAGACTTACTTACTCATTTAAACAAACTGAACTAATCTTGAAATCACATTCAAATTACTTACTAACCAATTCACTCAAACTGAATCAATCTTTAAACTAAACTCAAATTACTTACTTACTTAGTATCTTAATCAAACTGAATTAATAATTAAGTTACACTCAAATAACTAACTTACTTACTAACTTATTCAAACTGAATCAATCTTTAACTCATACTCAAGTTACTTACTTACTAACTTAATAATTTTGAACTCAATCACTCGTTCTATCACAATCAAACTACTTACTTACTAACTACTATCAAGTTGAATCAAACTTTAAATCATACACCAAATAGAATAAATCTCTAAATCACACTCAAACTACTTACTATCTGAATCAATCATTTTATCATATAACTCAAAAAACTTACTTACTAACTTACACTGAAATAATCTTTAAATCACACTCAACCTACTTACTATCTGAATCAATTTTAAATCATATAACTCAAATTACTCACTTACTAACTCACTCAAATCGAATTAATCTTAAAATCACACCAAAATCACTTACTTACTACCTACTATCAAACTGAATCAATCTTGAAATCACAATCAAATTACTTACTAACCAATTTCCTCAAACTGAATAAATCTTTAAACTACACTCAAATTACTTACATACAAACTTTAGCAAACTGAATCAATCTTTAAATCACACTCAAATAACCTACTTACTTACTAGCTTATTCAAACTGAATCAATCTTTAACTCATACTCAAATGACTTACTTACTAACTTACTCACAGTGAATCAATCTTTAAATCATATAACTCAAATTACTTACCTTCTTACTAACTCACCCAAAATGAATCAGACTTAAAATCATGCTCAAATGACTTACTTACTATCTACTCTCAAACTGAATCAATCTTGAAACCATGCTCAACTGACTTACTAATTTAAACAAACTGAACTAATCTTGAAATCACATTCAAATTACTTACTAACCAATTCACTCAAACTGAATCAATCTTTAAACTAAACTCAAATTACTTACTTACTTAGTATCTTAATCAAACTGAATTAATAATTAAGTTACACTCAAATAACTAACTTACTTACTAACTTATTCAAACTGAATCAATCTTTAACTCATACTCAAGTTACTTACTTACTAACTTAATAATTTTGAACTCAATCACTCTTTCAATCACAATCAAACTACTTACTTACTAACTACTATCAAGTTGAATCAAACTTTAAATCATACACCAAATAGAATAAATCTCTAAATTACACTCAAAGTACTTGCTTACTAACTTACTCAGCCTCAATCAATCGTTAAATCACACTCAACTAACTTACTTACTAACCACTTTCAAAATGAATCAAACTTAAAATCACACTCAAATTTACTTACTTACTAACTACTCTCAAATATAGTCAATTTTTAAACCATACTCAAATTACTTACTTAACTACCCTCAAACTCAATCAATCCTAAAATCATACTCAAATAACTTACTTACTAACTTACTCAAACTCATTCAATCCTTAAATCATACTCAAATTGAATTGATCCTTGAATAACAAAGCATTTAAATTAAGCCCCAAATGACACTAAAATTCAAGCCCAAATGAAATTCAAGCAAAAGTTGATATATCAAGAACAGACCAAAGCCAGAAATACAACACTTGATACTTTGAATTGTGACCATCAAACATGGCTCCAGTAATTGAAGCAAATGAAATAATATGAAAAAAATCTGACATCTACAAGCATCCCAACACTTTGGCCATAATGCTAAACAGTATCATCAATGCAGGAACCAAATTATACACTTCCTCACCTCAATGCTCATGGGTGCTCAATATGTATCCAGGGGTGTTAATGGCTAGTTTAAAGCTCATCTACTTCTCACCTCAAAGCAGTTGGCATGCTTAAAAATTACCCTGAAGTAAGTCAGGGAGACATTTCAGCCTCACTTTGGTAGTGGAGGGGGGTAGTGGTGGAGTATTCTACACTCCCTGCTCTGAAATACTTGCTGTGTGAGAACACTGAGCAAGGTCTCCGCTGACATAAATTCAGAACCACGACTTATCTGCCAGGAACAAATATGGTAAATAAATACATAACAATGAAATTAATTAAAATAATAACAATAAAAAGAAAAAAAGAAAACAACGATAACAAGAGAAATAATAATAATAATAATGATAACAATAATAATAATAGTAGTAGTGATACTAAAAGTGCCACTGAGTAGATATCTTGATGGGGTGCTACATAAATGTTCGATTACATTACAGTACTACAAGAATTAATAATACAAGTAATGGTAATAATTACCTTATTATGGCAAATGAGAAGCTGTTTGCTGCTGCCCTATGATGGGCTCTCGAATCCTCGATAGGCGTACTTCATCAGCGTGCACTGTCTCGTCTGGTCGAGGCCTTTGAGGCCAACCTTAATCTTGTTGGCCTTGAACGACATCAGAACCTTCATCATGGACTGTAACGCTCTGTCCTGAAGAAAATAAAACAAATAGTTTACTTATTGGAACAGCAGAACTCAGTAATGACAGGTCATGAATAAATATCTTGGAGGGGCGCTATATAAGTGCTCGATTACATTACATGGCTACACTTACTATTTAAACGACAAACTTCTTTGGTTTACCAGTTAGATTCAAATTGATTGGACAAATAGCTAATATTTTGCCAATTCTAATTATAATTGATTACCAATTTAGACAGTCAAATAGCTACTCGATTTGATAAACAACTTCTAATTAAAATCAATAAGCACTTTAACTGCTTTTACTTTAACTATTTTAGTACATATGTATGTAACACGTATACATCAGAGGGACACTAATAAACTTCTGAATTTCTTTGGTGGTACCCTCCCATTTTGTTATCTGTTATGAAAGAAACTCATAGTAACTATTTTAAGAATTTTGGATACATATTTAGATATTTAAAGGTGGTTCAACATCTGTGAAGTTAATTAAATTATTATAATAACGAAATTAGTATCCAACCATATGTTATTCTCGCTTATTAATTAATCAGTAAAATCTTTCAGATGCAATATCAACAGATCCAACACAGGAGTGTCCAATGTTTATAAGAACTGGACTTTTAAGAAATTAGATCGAAAAAAACTGCCTTAACAATGTCATTGGACACTCATTTTGGAACAGCCAATCAGTAGTCATCAGTGACCTTAGTTGCGCCACTCAAATACTCTGCGGAATTTCATCACTGACAAGCAGTGACTTTCTGGCCCCTGAGTACTTGGCTTGGGGCGTGAGACCACCAGCATGATGTCGCTGGTAACTCATCTCTCCTTCCATTCACCACTTGTTGTAATGGAGATTTATTAACTTTCATCTGTCCAAAACTCTTGTTAACCCCTTTAGCGGCAAACCCAAATATAATCGTCCAATTGATTATACATACATACAGACATAAATACATACATACGTACGTACATGCATACATACATACATATATACATGCATACATACATGTGTATACATAGATATACATAGATATACATAGATATACATACATATACATACATATACATACATACATATACATATGTATGTACATACATACTTACATACATACATACATTCAGGCACATATGCATACATATATATATATACAAATACATAGATATACATACATATGCATACATATATATATACATACATGTATATACATACATATATATAGATATATATAGGCCTACATAAATTATATACATACATATTTATATATACATAAACTACATATATATATATATACATATAATATATATATACTTATATATATACACATGTATACATATATACATGTGTATATATATAAAAGTATGCAGTCGGTTCACTTCAATGGCAACGTCACCGCCTACCGTCCACTTGCTTTCGGGGTAACTCAGGGGTCAGTCCTTGGACCCTTGTTGTTTATACTCAATACTGCTGACCTCAAAAAGTTGGCGGCTGATCTGGGTGTATCGTCTCATTTTTATGCCGATGACTAAATCCCACCAAGACTGAACTTCTGTGTTGCACGACTCATGGCCGATGCAGTAGACTCAATCTCTCTCCTCTGCATTAACTCGGGGCCATTCTAACACCGGTGGAGTCCATCCGTGATCTGGGCATAATGTTGCAGTCTGATCTGTTGATGAAGCTTCATGTTACCACGACCGTCGGCAGATGCTTCCGTCAGCTGCGTCTCATCAAATCCTGCCTGAAGTCGTTACCCTTTGATGCTGCTTGGGCTGCTGTCGCCAGTTTCTTGTTGTCCAGGGTAGACTATTGTAAAAGTCTCCATGCAGGAGCACTGAAATGTACATTAGACAGCCTACAGTCCATTCTGAACGCTGCAGCAAGGCTACTCTTCGGACGACGATGCTTTGACCACGTGACGCCCTTCTGTGCGACACGCTTCATTGGCTGCCCATACCACAGCGTGTAGAGTTCAAACTATGTCTACTTGTATACAAAGCTCTCCATGGTGTTGCGCCGGGATACATTGCAGATTTCTGCAGGCCAACGTCGTCATGTTCAGCTGGTCTCCAGCTGCGTGGAACTGCGCGTGGAGACCTTCTTGTCCCCAAGACCACGAACAAATTCGGTGATCGCGCCTTCTCTGTTGCTGGCCCTCGCTGCTGGAATAGCCTACCGCGTGAAGTGCGTTCTGCAGTATCGATTGAGATCTTTAGGGCACAACTCAAATCCCACTATCCCACCTGTTCAGGAAGGCATATCCCTGTTGAACTGATGTAGTGACTGTTATAGTACGGTTTTTTCGTGTTGTGAGCTGATTGTATCATTGTAGAGCGCCCTTGTGGCGGCAAGGCTGCGTTACGGTACTTTAGAAATCGCCTGTTTACTACTACTACTACTAATAATAATATATACATATATGCATACATATGTACATATGTACATACATATACATAAATATATATACATACATATACATACATACATATACATGAATGTATATACATATATATATATGTATATATATATAAATTACATGTATATGCATATATATATATATATACGTATAGACATACATATATACATACATACATAGATATGCAGATACAAAATTTGCTTGCCGTGTAAGGGTAGGTTTTAAAAATTTTACTGTAGGCTAAAGGGGTTAAGACAATCTAAACAGTTCACGGTGTGTTGTACGTGAAATTATTCGCATAATTTTGGTCAATGGCAGTATCACGACGTTTGAACGGAATACCATTGAGAAGTTGGAAGACATATTCAGCTAATGGCAGAAACTGAAGAAGAACATTAATCTCAGGACTGCGCCTTCACTACTGATGCTGAAACACTGTACCACCAAGATTCAATCTGTTAGAGCTGACACCTCGGGCTTGCCTCCACCTGAATTCATCTCTATTGACTGCACTCTAACGACCTTAAGTGACGGAACTTCTGCTGAGCTACGGATCTTCATCATTCAGTTGTGAAGTCATGTGAGTTCGACCCTCTACCAACGTTCTTGATGCAGAAGTTCATAGGGCTGCCAACTCTGAACAAACCCATTCTGGGACATTTCCAAGTTCATTCTATGATGAATGATTGTGAGTTTGATACTATTCATTGATATTGTCCATTAAAAAACTAAAGGTACTGACATCAAACATAAACACGCCGCATTCCGTTAGGCTTAAGAAATGAAAGTCTTTGACGGGTTGAGTCGCAGACTATTTGTCGACATCCAAATCTCGAGGGCAACCAGAGTCTGACTCATTGCCCAAACAGCAGCTGAGAGCCTGAGGCATTACAAGCCATTCAGTGTAACGTCATCAGTGTAAAGGTGACCCAGCACAGCAATGGTCTAAGGACAGAAGCAATTTCAAAAGAGTGGATGACGTCCAGAAATGGACACAGCACTGAGTCCTGAGGAAAGCCATAAGGGGCAGGGACCCGCGTCGACCTGGAAGACCCATGGACCACACAAATGGAGAGCTCCCTAACGAATGATGTCAACCAGCTGAGAAAGTTACCAGACAGGGCAAACAAAATCTTTTTCCGCTTGTTCAAAACATCCTGATTGACATGTGTCAAAGAATGACATCAACGTCAAATAGGGCATGTAGAATGGGCTGTGAATTATATTTAGCCCCAAGCATGTTGGAAAGGAGATGGAGTAACAGTGTCTCAGTTGAACGACCTTTCCGTAAGCCAGATTGGCATTCCGGAAGCAACTTCTTTAACTCTAAATAAACAGTGAGCTTGTTCGCAACAATATTTTAAAATGATTTTCGAGATACATGTAACATTGACGGGATTACATGAATCAAGTCCACCACCATGCTTGAGGATAGAGACCAGAATTTAGTGTTTCTGCGATGGTGGTAGTACTCTGTCCTGCATGGATAGATCGGCTGCAGGCAAAGGTGAGAAACGGAAGTAGGCCTAGAATTTCGACAAACTCCTCGAGCAGAAACGTCGGGAGAAAGTCAGGTTCACCAAAGTTTGGTGGAGAGGTGAGAACGATGCGACACAGCTCAGCACTGGTAATGGGAACCACGGTCGACAGTCTGCAGTCAGTAGGGTGGAAAACCGGTGCGGGTAGAATCAGCGGTGTCCTGTCATTCAACAGGGCACCCCTGACCCTACCCCACTGCCCATAAACGATTAGGGCCCTTAGCGCTGACGACGACCTTCGCTTCCCAATAAGTACGCTCCCTTTCACGGAAACAGCGCTGATCATGAACATTGAGAACTAAGATGTTGCATTACAGTATTGCTAATGTTGCTTGAGTTTGAATAATAGACAGTTACTTTGCCTACCTATTCCTGGATTCCGGGACAAAATAAGCTTTGCCCGGGACACGAGACGGCTTAGGTCGATTCCAGGACTATCCCGGCCATTCCGGGACGGTTAGCAACCCTAGGTGTTCATTGAGGATCTTCTTCCGTACTCACCTGCCTCTGAGGGTCCGATCCTCTTGGTAGCTCTCGTCCGAAAACCAGTCAACATGCACCTTCCTGAAAGCGATGATCCTCATGTTATTTGACTTTCATAAAAATGCGTGCAATTATTCTGAAGATTTGTATGAAAGCAACTTTCATAAACAACTAACCACATGCGTGGTAAACAACGCTGGTTTCCTGCCCTACGCTGCTAATTCATAGACTACGCATTTCTATTAGAGCATCGGAGAGTGTTGCGCTTTTAATTTGCAGCTTAGCGACGCTATACGAAATGTAAATGTAAACATTTTTATGTAACGACCGTGTAAATATGGTCTCGACACAGCTCATTTTTCAATAAGAGTCTGACCGGGTGATATCCATCGCCACCTCTCTCCGTTTGAATGACCTTTTAAGGTCCCCGTGCAATGACTGTACTAACAACAGATTGAAATTTCTGAAATAAACCAGCACTGTTGTAGTACTAATTGGCCTACCAAGTGACATGGATGTGCAATGCACGGGTGTCCAGAGACTAAGTTAATTTTGACCTTGCTTACTTGGCCGCCGGCTGTCGTCTCCGATCGTCGAGTATTGGATCGGTCTGGAATTGCCATAGCTCAGCACCGTGCCAATGCCTCTGTTGGCCCTTCGCTATGGAACAACCTTCCTGCTGGAACTCATGCTGCAAATATATCTAGTAGCAGCACAACTGTTTTTGCTCGTTCTCTTACATCTCTTTTCTTTATGGGATCTTCGCACTGGAAGCGCCTCTTATTAGGTTGTAGACCTACTGCGACATGCGCTTTATAAATCCATAAATAAAATAGAATAACGCTCTGGCGCGACAGCAGCAGGAAGCGCGATCGATTCTAGCTACCCCATAAGGTTAACTAGTCCTTCAATTCGCTAGCATTGAGTTTTTAAAAATAGAAGTATGGGAGGTGACGAGCGTGTGTTAATAGATGACTGTTAAGGTGGGTATTATTTAGGTAAATAATTGGAAGGTGAGGGAATCAGATCAGTATGGGCAACTTGGAGAAGAATTCTTGAACAGACGAGTCTTCAGTTTGGAGTGGAAAGCCCGACGAGTGAAAGATCAAGAGGCAGATGATGGAGGGTGATTGTCAACAATGGTTGAAGATAGTCACACGTCAGCATCGGTGTCAAGCACTTAAAATAGTCTGATTACAGTGGTTCGATACATACGCATAATAAACAAAGACAGAAAAACAAAAACCTAGAAACATATAAGGCGACAGAATAAAAGGCATTTCGCAGAAAACGCATAAGAGGAATATTTTTCATCAACTTCATGGACAGTAAAATAACGCGGCCACCTAGCGAATGCAAACAAACAGAAACTGCTACACACTTTCGCTAGGTGACAGCACAGTTTAAAAAGCATCCACCTTATAGTGCACAAATGCACAATAATCCAGTAATGGCAGACACATATGATGATAACAGTTTAAACGAGAGTTATGCGTATAAGAATTGTAATAGTTTTTTTTACTTATCATTATTTTCTGCTATCTAATTTATTATTTTGCACTGCTATGTTTACACTAATGTAGTATTCAGTTGATTTTATGGATGAACTAAATATGATTTGATTTTTGTATTATCGATCGAGCGTTATGTGATTGATTTGATTTCACCTGTGACTTGAATTTAGTGGCTAAATCTTGCGAACATTTTAAACATTTCTTCTGATTTGACTGGGTATGAATCACACTGGGTCATACTCGACCTTATTGTAGGGTTCGTGGCTGGATCATGTTTGCTTGATCTTGTTTCTCGGTGGTAAGGATGGTGAGTGGCCATTCCACCTGTTACTGAACGGCAAAATACAGGCATGAAGAACATAATGGACACAGGTTCGATGCTCGCTATACCCATGTGGTTGATTCCATCTTTCACTCCCAAGGGAATGATGGTAAAACGTGCAAGTGTAGGATTCAGGGCTGCAAACATGGTAGTTTTTTGGTTATTTGGTTTTTACAAAAAAAACAAAAGATACAATAAATGTAAATTTTTGGTTTTATAAATATTTTGATTCAATTTACTAGTATTACTATTATATTACTAATTGTGTGTTATTCAGTCCGAAAACAAGCTAAACTAACTATAAAAACGAGTTAGAGCTCTTTATTCATGCCATGTTTGATGCTCTTTATAACAGAACTGTTGTGACAAAATCCAAAGGAAAACTAAAAATCAAATAACCAAATAAAACACAAAAACCAAAAAAACAATTTTTGATTTTGAAAAATCTTGGTTTTTTGCACACCTGGTAGGATTTTTCGTCGCCTAACTCTTGTTTAAATTTTTATTGTTAAGTGCTCCAACTATTTCGTGTCATACACGTGTAGATTTGCACTTTCGGCCATGCTCAGGATTTGTATGTTTGATCTCAAATGAATGTCGTTATCGGCCCCTCTAACTCCGTCATCGCCTTACCATCCAACTATCTCCAGCATGCCTATCACTAAACGACGGTGCTATGTAGGCTTACTGGTCTGGTCACTATTTATTTATTACTGAAATTTGATACTGCCTTTCTTCCAACATTTTGTTTGCTCACTATGATACTATGATATGTGGCCTTAGTGTGTGATAAGATGTGTGATAAGTTTATTTAGCGGCGCATATATGGAAATTGAGGATGATATGCGTTTGATGTCTGCACCATAGCCTAAAATAGTGTCTTTTCTAGCACAAGGCCACATAAATTCTCAAATAAAAGAAGCAACATAAATGTTCTGAAAAAAAGGAGGCAAATAAATATGAAGAAAAAATATGCATTTAAGTTAAAAGAGAATTTAATGCCTTTGATGTATGTCTGTACCCATTGATACAGTTGCTGTGTTGTCAAATATGGTTGGTGATGACAGCCTGCAAACTTATCACGTGTTGTCAGGCATTTCGGAAGCAATGCCATACGTTTAACATATTCTGTGCTTCAATGATGGTGCAGTACAAGAATTTTAAAAACTTCTGTATCTGTTTGCATCACCAGCAGGACTTCAACATTACAACAGAATGACACATTTATTCCAATAGCAACGGAAAATCGCCATGTGATGACATTGATGATCCATTAATACGCGTGGCTGCGTGGAAGTCTACAGGCTGTCAGCACCGACCAAAGGCATTAAATTCTTCTTTGTTCCAAAAACTGATGTTCTTGTACAACAGATGGTCAGGAAAAAAGATTTTCTTGTGCCAAGAAGTTAGCAGGCACAGGAAGTCGTCATTGTAATCATCAGATACAGTAGCAACATTGACAAGTCTTGTTGGTTCAGTTGCAGCAAATGTATCGGATATGGGTCAGCTGTGTTCATCAGGCAAATACATTGCATCTGTTTATGATGAGGCATGGTAAATAATTGATAATATTATTGAGAAGCAGGATGTGCTAGATAATGATAAGCAGAACTAATTCTAACCTGAATTGTGATGCAAATAGGTCTACACAGATGCTGGTTAAAATTATTTGGTTTGGAGCAAGTCGACATTCTCGATATAAAAAAACTACTTGACCCGGTATCAAGGATTTGTTCAAAAATGCTGAAACTTTACTTTGTGTGGGTATAGAAATGCATATTATGATAAAAATGACTAATTCAAACCAAAACAGTGATGCCAGTAGGGTAAAAATTTGTAAGCTTTGTCTGCTTGATGGAACCTCTTTTTAATGTAAGCCGAGTTGCATAACAAAGGTGGAATATAAAAGCACACCAAATGGAAAAACTTGGATGCATCAGTGTGGATTGCCCGTGCTTCATTTCAATGGATTTTTCCCAATATGCTTTACACAAATGTGTCATTACATAGTGGCTACACTGGATAAACTGAAAAACATCGTATTTATTCACGGCAACAGGAAAAACTATCCAGATATTTATTTTTAACTGGTGGGTTAACGATTAATGATCTAATCAAAAGGCGAGAATCTTGTCTTTGTTTTTAAAATACACATATATATACATGGCAATCCAGAGCAAATATACGGACAGTTTGTCTTCGCAACTTCTCTTCACAAGTAATTATCAATAACTTATAAGTTACAGCTGAAAACAACCGCCAATCACAACAGCTACAAGTTTTTAACCACAAGGAACAATCTTCTTAACAGTTTAATGACCAGCATTATTGATTATGAATTCAGTTTTACTATGTGCTGGAAAGGGTGCAAATTTCAGGATGGAATAACTTATTATTCCATAAAATGCACTATTTACAAAATGTTGGGGTGCCAGATTGATGCTAGGCACAAAGCGGATTGATGCTATAGGCACAGGGCGCAATTATAGCTCGGTATGGCCCAGAGCATAATCATCTTTAACCTGTGATAAAAGGTCAAAGGAATGCAGCTCGTTTCTGCAGCACTTCTTTGCTAGTTCAGTTAATATCTCAAAGTCACCCATTGTCAATGGGGTCCTAATGAACACTTAAGCGCTGACTGTATTTGATAGGGGTCATGTTATAAGACAACTTTTCAGCTAAGCTGATGCACAGGCAAGTCCCTTATATAAAAAGCTGCCATTGGCACAAGAAATTGTGCACCTCCATCGTAAACGAAACCGCACATTCTGAGTTGAAGCTACATAAATGTCAACGAACATCGATCATACAACAGACGAACCCAGTTTGAGGCAGTCCGCTCCAGGTCGAGAAAGAAAGCTCTGCAGTGTTCAAGTCCGACTCATAACAGCAATCACCAGCTTAACAACGCTCAACACTTAGCTATCCATTTTATAAGGATCCTGTATCAAATATAATACCTAACAAACGCCATCAACAAACCTAATTGAAAAATTACCGAGAAGTTGTTTGTCGTCGCAATGCTGTGTTGTGGCAACTTGATGAGACTGCCAGGGGTGTAACAAAAGCGGGGGCAGCATGACTCCAAATCGGTTCTTTTTTATGTTTCTCCAATGGCTTTTTAAGATAACTTTTGCAAAGATAATTTGTGCTCCCCATTTAAAAAAATTTTTGGGGGGGCAAAACAAATTTTTGCATTTCAATTATGCCCTCTCACCTATACCTAAACGTGACACTTCCTACAGCACCTTATCACACACTGAGTCAGCAGACGCTGGAGGTGTAGCGAAAATATTCAATAGAATTAAAATATTCTACTTGAACTGTACAATTCATGCTATTTATTTTCGTTGCAACTCATTTAGAGACTTTGCTTCATAGAATTTCTCACAGAATACGCTACCCAGGAGCAAGGCAGACCGGTCGTCGGGTCAGCAGACCAGGCCATCGGCCAGGATGACCAGTGGTGAGTGTTTTATATGATGACTCATTGATCTGTGGATGATATGACTGGTAAGCAGACAGCATGACGACATGCTGGTTGGCATGGCAAACAACAGAGTGCAGCAGAGGGTATAATGAACCACTGGCTGTGGCAAAGTAGACTTTTTAAAGGACTCAGAAGAGGCAGACTGACAATGATGGCCAATTTCCTTAGATGTAGCTAAAGAAAGCTACAGCCGGTCGCTGTTCTGCATCTGCTGAAGTTGTTTGGCAACAATCACTCCCTTCTCCTTCCAGTAATGGTAGTTCTCTTTGATGCACTTTGTCATCTCAGACAAATTGCAGAATTCTAGGTGAAAGAAGCACATTTGAAAGTTTCAGCTACTTTGGTATTGAGGTCAGTGGATTAAAATATGATGATACTTGACTTAAATCGGGCTCATATTCCTTCTTTTTATCATAATAATATACTATTTAAATAGATTCCAGAACACTTTAAAATTTCTAGATTTTTCAAGAAAACCTTGATGGTTCATCTTACGGTGAAAAGTCGACTACCTCCAAATACATTAAGTTTTTTTCCAGCTTGTGTGTGGGCCCACAGGCATCACATGTCTGCACAGATATCTTCATTTGGTGACAGAATAATTAGAGCCATGCACATTTTAACGGTTAAAATGTGCATATGAACCCAATTTAGGTCAAAAAACATCATATTTTAATCAGTTTTTATCTTATTTTTTACGGGTTAAAAATTAACCCGTAAAAAAATAAGATTAAAATGATTAAATTTTGCAGTAATTCGATTAAAATATGATAATTTTTGACCTAAATTGGGTTCATATGTCTTCTCTTTATCATAATATGCTATTTTAAAAAGATACTAGCACAATTTAAAATTTCTAAATTTTTCAAGAAAACCATCATTTTTTTAGGATGAAAAACTCGACTGCTTTCAAAAAGAATATGTTTTTCAGCTTACGTATGGGCCCAAGGGCATCACATATCTGTACAGATATCTTCATTCGATAAAGAATAATAGAGCATGTATATTGTAATCCTTAAACAATAGAATTTTGCAGTAATTTGATTGAAATATGATCATATTTGACCTAAATCGGCATATAAACACATGGCTTGCAAGTTGATAGTTCGATGGCTAGATGAATGAATGAATGAATAAATGAATGAATGAATGAGAAGATTGTACTAACTGCTCCACGCCTCGAACATGTTGCGCATAAAGATGTCGACGAATCGGGTCTGTTACTCGGGTACGTTACACGTCCTGCGGCCAAACATTGGCAAGATAAGTGGCAGACCGTGAGCCTTCTCATTGTTCGTCTGAAGCAAACAAGCAAGAAATCCCTCATTTTCATCAAACTCACTAAAACCCTCACCGCTATATCTTGCTTTACAAAACTGGTTTTAAAGACAAATTCACCGATTAGCCTGTACAGACGGAAATCACGCTCCTGGCAAACATCATGACTAACAGATTTTTCTCTAAGGTAGATTTGACATAGCAGACTGTTAACCTACAAAGGTACTGCACGTGCTTCCTGTTAAAATAACAATTTCACTGTTTTTCGATTAAAATCCTGCAAAATTCTGCTTAAGTCGAGTTACTATTATTTCTCTTTAGTACAATATAATCATATAGTAATGCTTTTCTCGTACAAAGTTAAGTTTCACAATTTTAAACCAAAATCCTTCATGGTTAGTCCAGTGTTTTATTACCCAAATAAAATACCAATTTCGCTGTTTTTCTATTAAAATACTGCAACATTCTGTTGGGCTCACGTGGGCAGACCTCCTGAGATATAGTTGGCTGGACAGAGCTCAGCTGGAATTACCTTGGCCGACATTAAAATAAATAAAATACCACGAAATAGAAGTGTATAGAGCTGAACTGAATAGAACTGAAGTGAACTGTAGTTAAACAAGTTGAATTACATTAAATTAACTGAAAGGAGCTGGGGTGCAGTGCTAGGCTGTGCAGGGCTGGGGTGTGCAGGGTTGGGCTTGGGTTAGGATCTCCTGGCAGCCCTTATGAGGTAGGTATAATGGGGTGGAGAGAGCTGGACTGGCCTTGCCTGGGCCGATAATAAAATAAAATAAAAAAACCACAATATAAAGTGAAGTGCGTAGAGCTGAACTGAATAGATCTGAAGTGAATTGTAGTGAAATTATGGGCAAATTGAATTAAATTAAATTAATTAACAAGAGCTGGGCTGTTTTGCTAGGCCGCAGACGCCTCGACGGCACAACAGTAGAGCAATTGTGACTCCTGGGCAGGGATTCCACCCCGGGGATCCCCGAACCTCGTGGGGCCGGGGACCCCGGACATTTTTCAACCCCAAAACCCGTCGTTTCAGGTTTTAAACATTTTTTTGGGATGTGTTGAAGAAACTACCGTTTCAATCATTCATTCAGACTGCCTTGCGAACTTCCGACTTCTGCGAGGATGAAATGTTAAGCTAGCAGTTGCATTATTGCATACCGTAATACTGCAAACAAGTTACAACCTGCATTATTTACTTACTTCCTGAGTCTCCTGCCTGCTGCCGTGCAGTGTTATTCTCCAACGAATATTTACTTTATGTAATGACGTTGTATTCTGACACGCTTCCGGTTAGAGATGAGCCTGTGATTAAAAGAAAGAATTTTTCAGTAAAGGTATTGGAATATATTGAACGCTGTCATTGTTTATTTATCTGACTAAACAAAATGTCGCATGAACTTCACGATATCCGCAAAGGTCAGCAACTGCACAGCAGCGTGTCACCCATGTAGCAGTATTTTGAGCGTGTCACTGGCAGTGGTAACCAACTCGCTGTCTGCCAACTGTGCAAAGTCACGCTGAGTGACATGATGTGAAACTGGTAGCCTTGGTAGGCCTATGTTTTTAAGGTTAAGATCATTTTACTTCAAGTAAAATACAATATACAATACAAGGTACAAAATCTTGTCAATGATCACAACAAAAGTTTTGTCAACTGTAAGACTGTGTAAGTACTGTTCGACAATCGACACAAATTAGGCTACACGGGTGAGAACTTTGAATTTTTGAATGAAATAAATGTCTCCACTCCCAACAATAATCAAAGTATATTGCATCAAGACCTGCGACACAGGCAGAGGCGGGAAATTCCCCAAACTTCTGTTGTAGTCGTAGTCTCGTAGACCCACTCGTCTGAGTCGTCTTGTAGTTATCGTAAATTCGCGTACATTCCTGAAACATGACAGAAAGAACAAATAACACACGAAAATTGTATTGACAATGACAATATTTGTTACATCATGTTGATTGCTCAACAGTGAACACTTAACTCATTTACAAGTCACAACAAACAGACAATAGTCTATGTAACCAGTTAGTCACTGAAATCTGATGGTTTTCGATCCATAGATTGGTGATATCGTTAGTATTCCGTGTATACAGCAATGATGGGCACTTTTAATTACTGTAGTTATTAACTAGTAGTTATAACTACTATAGAAGTAGTTGCCTAGTAGTTATAACTAGTTTTTAAGAAGCAGTTAAAGAAATAGTTATAACTTTTATCAACTACTTTTATCAAGTAGTTTTAAGTTAACTACAATATTTCACGTTAACTACATTTTTCCTATTTACTAATTCCGTCTTACAGGAATTTCTGTTACTTCACAACAAACATGGGCTTTGCCCATAATAATCTCATGAATAAATTCGCTATGTAATTGTTTCATTAAAATTTGCGCATATTATTGTAAGGAAGTGGGTTCGTCTCAGAACTATAGAGAAAGCCTTAGGCATTATGCCTGTTTAATGGCATACCTGGAGATTGTTGCGCGATAAGAACTGGAGCAAAGCGGTGGTCGTAGAGGGTTTGGGGTTTATGAGCCAGGGTTAAAGAATGAGGAAAGCAGCAAGTACGTGGCTGGATGACCACTAGTCATTGTGGGCAGCTGGGTTACAAGTGGGTCTGTAAGATAGGTGACTGTTGAGTCAAGAATGACAGGGGTGAGAGAGAGACAGACAGATAGACAAACAGACGGACAGATAAAGAGACACCGGTAAGAGACTTGGCACTGGCTGGATAGACCAGGTCGAGGAATTCAAGAAGCAGTCGATTCAGACAGCAAAAGGTGAGATATACAGTGACATTTTATAGAGCATAGGGAACCTTGTGCCAGGCATGATTATTTGGTGCCCCACCGGATCATTCTAGGCTTTGTAGGCTAGACATTTTTTTAGTTGTAACAAGTTAGCATATATGTTACTGCTAAAACTGTTCTCTAATAAGGGCGCTTTGTAGCATGTGCCAGTAGTTCTAGTCCTTGATAGTTTACAATTAGATATGTCATTGTGTTTCTGATCATTTTTATTACTTATGTTGAACATCAGCAATTACTACTGACAATAAATTTGCATACTGCCTGGTGACTATCAATGCACCATGACATAACATTAGCAAAGTAGTTACAAAAGTAGTTAACTACTTATATATATGTGGTAGTTACAAATGTAGTTATAACTACATATTTTGAAAGTAGTTAGGAAGTAGTTTTAACTACTACTCAAGTAGTTGGTGCCCATCACTGGTATACAGGGCCGGTGTAAACCCGAACCCAGAGGTTTGAAGTCACAAACTCTGAACCCCGGGTTTGAAAAGTGAGGTCCGGGGGTGGAATCCCTACTCCTGGGACGAGTTCTTCTTTGCTGAGGTAAAATAAGTCTGACAACTGAATATTACTTTGCAGTCATGTTAGTGAACTCTGGTATCATCACAGTATGCAATCAAAGGTATAACTAGGAGTAACACAGGTCTGCCTAAATTTGTAGCCATGTAAGACCAGCTTGGCAGACGTATATCAAGCTCTGTTAAATTGGCCAATATAAATATGGTATGAATCAGCAGACATCGCAAACAGTAGGATATAAATTGATGTTGCAATTGCTTCTGGGATCATACCATTTAGCGTACTTTGACTGACATAGTAAGCATAAAATCTATTACTCCAGTTTGGCACCCGTAAATCTGGAACCTTTCGCTGTTTCAGAAGTTATACGTGATGCAAGTTCGAGCGAGCCCTCGATAATAAGCTGATTGAAATCGATCATGCAAGCGAAGACGCTCCGCTCCGATTATCGACGCCTCGGGTAAAGCATTAAGAACTCTTATTGAAGTTCTGCTTGAAAGGGACTGTGCGCTGGTTCCCCGCTGTCTTTTGATGACCAACGATTCATCCGTTGTCCTAATCTTGGGTGTGGATAACTACAGTAAACTTCAAGGATGTCTCTTCGGCCTATACCACCGAAAGAAACCTATCCTCAACCTCGCTGAACTCCATCACCATGGCCTCTTTTGACCTTTCGCGTGCATATAGGCCTAATGATGTTCTCTCACTGATGCTACACGGAAATGACTGGAGAGGAGGATTCTGAAGTACCCGACAGGTATACATTGTATATTGGGCAGGATCAGTGTTTAGCACGAGACCAAGACCGAAAGGTCCAAAACCAAGACCAATTAAGACCGGGTGGTCGGAGACCAAGATCGAGCGGTGCGAGACCAAGACCGAGGGTCCGAGACTAAGACCAAGACCGATACTCTTTTTTAATAAGCAATTCAATTTATTAAGACGCTAACACGGAATAACACGCTTAACATATTAATTTTATTGCTGAAGAATACTAATCTTAATAATTGTCCAGAAAACAGTTTTACCGGCCAGTCTGAACTTATGCGGGTTCAGCCCTTGGCTTCGGCCAGAGAACATCACACTATAAATTACTTACAGTATACGATATAGGTTCTAAATAAAACATCTGAACATGTAGATTAACGTTCTGTTTGAATGGTGTAGGCCCACTTGTACTCGGAATTGTAGGTTAACATTGATTACAACATAATTATTAGATTGTCCCAAAACTGTGATATTTGTGAAAACAAATTTTTAAACGGGTGGTTTCGTTGCAAATCCATTTTTTGCCCATACTGATTCGTATATTTAGGAGGTCAGCGCGTCATAAATCGATAACAATCACGTACGTAGGGTCTAAACATCCGGTGTCTCTAATAATAGAAAATAACCGATAAATATCAAAGAAATTGCTAGGCTGTGCAGGGCTGGGCTAGGGTCAGGATCTCCAGGGCAGACCTAGAAGCCTGAGTTTGGTATAATGGAGTGGACAGAGCTGGACTGGCCTTTTCACGGTCGATCCTGACCTGGCCCAGCCTTGGACACCCCAGCCCTGCCCAGCCTTGCATGACAGCCCAGCTCTTTTCAGTTAATTCAATCTAATTCAACTTTAATTTTACTGCAATTCACTTCAGTGCCATTCAGCTAGCACAATACACCTCACTGTATTTTGTGGTTTATTTTATTATCGGCCGATGCATGGACACTCCAGCTCTGTCAAGCCCATTATACCTACTTGATGAGGGCATCCCAGCCGACCCTGACCCTATCCCAGCTCTGGGCATCCCAGCCCTGCCCAGCCAAGCACAGCAGCTCATGTCTTTTCAGTTAATTTAATCTAAATCAACTTTATTTACATACAGTTCACTTCTGTTTAATGTAGTTCAGGTCTATTCACTACAGTTTATTTTGTGGTATTTTATTTTATTTTATTTTCAGGAGAGCAAAGGCCAGTCCAGCTCTGTCCGGCCTATTATACCAGAAATGCAGAATTATATACAATGGAACCTAAATCTTTAGAAACTATTTTACTTTAAATTAAACTTTAGAAACTATAACGGTAGTTTCTGAGACCATTACTGCACGAATGCATCTAAAACGGTGTTTTCTAAGACCGTCTATACAGTAAAGGGACCAAAAACCTAAAACACTGTTTTGGAGCCATTAATATTATAGTAAAGAATCAAAAAGCGGCGTTTCTGAGATCTTTGCAATAGGCTAGAACAGCGCTCAGGGATTTCTCTCATCCACCCACTAAACGCACTTAGAGTGGGTTTAGTGGGTGGATGCCAAAAGGCGGTCAACGTCACCCAATTTATGGAGTAGGTGAAAAACTTGTGAAAAAGTGCTGGGAAGAATGCTAAGAAGTGGTAAGTGGACTATTGCTCAGCGGACACTCGTAGTAACATTTCTGGTTTGGAGTCAGAGTTGCATTTGCAGTTACAAAAGTTGCATAGGCAATTGCAAAAGTTGCATTTGCATTTGCAAAAATTGCATTTGCAATAAAGTAGCATTTGCAATTGCAAAATGTGCCTATGCACTTGCAGATAAAATTGCTATTGCAATTGCATGAGCTTAATTTGCAATCGCAAATGCAAAAGTTGCATTTGCATTTGCAGAAGTTGCATTTCCAGTTGCGAAAGTTGCATTTGCAATTGCAATAGTTGCATATGCAATTGCAAATGTAAGTAAAAGTAAGTAAGTAAGTATATTCCTTATTGAACCAACTGCATAACCGCACTCTGGTGTAAAAGTACAGCATTCCAATTTTAAAAAGTTTTTCGCAATAGATTGTTTTTTGTGGAATAACTTGGTCATGTGGTCGTGGGGATTACGATCGAGATCGTCTTTTAAATAGCAGTACATTTAAAAGTTCAGCATTCTCATAAAAAATTTTCGTTATAGATTGATTGACTTTGGAATAATACGGTCATGTGGTCGTGAAGATTAGGTGAGATTATCGCACAAGAGGGCGTAGCAGATTTAGTTATATAGCCGATCGATTGGCCACTGCAAGGTGAGTGTCACGCACAATACTCTGGATGATGGCGCTATATAAAAGTCATCGACCGGCAGCACAGGCGTGAGGGACTACGGTTGAAGACGTCTACCTGAGACCTGAGAAAGGAGACCTCAGTGGGCTTCGCCGTAGGCAGACGGCCTCAAAACAGACGGCGAGAAATATGCAAATAGCAACGGAGTGTCACACAACGAAACCCGACACCGCGAGGCAGATGTCAGAACCGACTGTCGCTCCCATCTCTACGAACCACAGACAAGAAATTCATGAATCAGTTGAAGATTTGGTCTGGACCGGCTGGTTGACACGGATCATGAATAGGGGACAATTCCGATACGAATGGCGTAACCCTCTAGACGCTATAACGATAATAATGAAATTTTATCCCTGGGACCTGTTACCCGTCTATGACACTGACCAAGCCCAGCCATACAGCCGCTAGTCAAACATTAACCGTACACCACTGGTGATTGACGTTATGCTAGGGACAGCAAGATCCGATCAACCCGATTTAGAAATAGTTTCAGCAGGTGATTTTTCGTCCAATAGAGATACGAGTTTTGCATTTGGGAGGGCGAAGGAAATCGCCTCTAGAAGGGTTCTTATAGTGTAGCAAGGGAAGGAACAAGGACTTGTTTCGGAAAAGGGGGAGACGTTGGGTCGTTCTGACGACAAGGGTAATCAACGTAGTTGGGAATCCCGTCTCCAACGTAAACCAGGGAAACATTTCTAAAAGGACAATAACAACTCCAGTAAGTGTAGATAGGATGAGTGGTGTGTATATATATAATTAAATATACATATTAAAACCATCAAGTGTGTCGTGTTGCTGAGCTTAGTGATAGAGGAAAGAACCAGCGGGTACTCTCGTCATCAAGAAGAAGGAGTGGCGAGAGTGAAACCCGCTATCATACTCTACACGACCTGACTCCAGGGTAGGCTGCAGGTGCCCGAATTGCACAAGAGGGCATAGCTGATTTACTTACCATTGCTAGGGGGCATATCTGCTGACAAACATAAGATCCTCACTATTAGCTTTGTCAATGGAGTTCCTATATAGCCGATCGTATGGCCACTGCAAGGCGAGTCCTCTTATTATGCACGATCTGGCACCAGTATAGGTTGCAGATGCCCGTATCGCACAAGAGATCATAGCAGATTCAGTTGCCATTGTTTGGGGGCATATCTGTAGAAAAACATAAGATCCTCATTATATCATATCAGTTTTTCAATGGACTTCCTATATAGACAATCGTTTGGTCACTGCAAGGCGAGTCTTCATCTTCTGCACGATCTGACACCAGTGTAGGTTGCAGATGCCCGTAGGCATAGCTGATTTAGTTGCCATTGTTTGGGGGCAAATCTGCTGACAAACTTAAGATCCTCATTATCAGCTTTGTCAATGGAATTCCTATATAACCAATCGTTTGGTCACTGCAAGGCGAGTCTTCATCTTCTGCACGATCTGGCACCAATATAGGTTGCAGATGCCCGTATTTCACAAGAGGGCAGAGCTGATTTAGTTGCCATTGTTTGGGGGCAGATCTGCTGACAAACATAAGATCTTCACTATTAGCTTTTTCAATGGACCTCCTATATAGCCAATCGCTTGTCCACTGCAAGTCGATTCTTCATATTCTGCACGATCTGACACCAGTATCGCACAAGAGGGCATTGCAGATTTAGTTGCCATTGTTTGGGGGCATATCTGTTGACAAACATAGCGTCCTCATTATTAGCTTTGTCAATGGATCGAGTTGCCATTGTTTCGGGGACTATCTGTTGACAAACTTATGATCCTCATTACCAGCATTGTCAATGGACTTCCTATATAGCCGATCGTTTGGCCACTGCAAAGCGAGTCATCATATTATGCACGATCTGACACCAGTGTACGTTGCAGATGCCCGTATCGCACAAGAGGTCATAGCAGATTTATTTGCCATTGTTGGGGTGCATATCTTTTGACAAACATAAGATCCTCATTATGTCGTATCAGCTTTGTCAATGGAGTTCCTATATAACAGATCGTTTAGCCACTGCAAGGCGAGTCTACATATTCGGCTCGATCTGACACCAGTGTAGGTTGCAGATGTCCGTATTGCACAAGAGGGCATTGCAGATTTAGTTGCCATTGTTTGGGGGCATATCTGTTGACAAACTTATGATCCTCATTACCAGCTTTGTCAATGGACTTCCTATATAGCCGATCGTATGGCCACTGCAAGGCGAATCTTCTTATTCTGCACGATCTTGCACCAGCGTAGGCTGTAGATACCCGTATCGCTCAAGTGGGCATAGCAGATTTAGTTGCCATAGTTTGGGTGCATATCTGTTGACAAGTATAAGATCCTCATTATGTCGTATCAGCTTTGTCAATGGAGTTCCTATATAGCGGATCGTGAAGGTTGCAGATGTCTTTTAAATAGCGATGCATTTAAAAGTAGAGCATTCTGACTAAAACATTTTTCGCTTTAGATTGATTGCCTTTGGAATAACACGGTCATGTGGTCGTGAAGATTAGGAGATCGTCTTTTAAATATCAATACATTTAATAGTACACCATTCTCATTAAAATGGATTTGTTGCTAGATTGTCTGCCTGTGAAGTTTCACGGTCGTGAGAGCGTTGGCGTTGGGAGTCAGAAGTTGTCTTTATTGGATGATAGAACCGGTGCAGCACATGATCCGGGTTCTCCAGCACCGCTTTGAATAGATCTGTATCGGCCAACCGGATCAAGTGTTCGAATCCAGGAACATCCTCTCGCAGAAATCGTTAACGAGTCAATCTGTTCATCACTGACGTTACTTGGGCACTTTCCGGCTGCCACACGTACCCTCGCCAATATTTTCGAATGCACCACGTTAATGAACAATAGTACTGAGAGGCCATGCGCCACCAATATGCGCAAAGCATATATTGATTGTCTCGCCTGACAACATATCCTATATCCATGAGGTTCACAACTGAAGTTTTCAGTCATGGTGGCCCCCAGAATGACGATACTTTGACCTTTGGTCCCGGTGTCTCCAACGAGTCCTCTGCTCGTTCTCCCCGCCCCCGAGGACGTCATGTAATCACCTCTCGGGTCTTTAGGTTGCATTTGGCAGCCCACTCAGACACATGGCTTAGTTCAATCTCAATCGTGTCTTTGTTGGAACCAGGAATCAACAGGTATGTGTCTTCAGCATACTATTTGCAGGATGGACAGATTTAATCTGGATATGGCCGTAATGAAGTGTAAAGGGCCGAGTACAAAAACCCGCGCAATGCTGGCATTAATTCGAATGATTGCTGAGACGACACAACTATTATTGTATTTGGTTCCGTGGTTGCGATTGCTAAAAAAAAGTTCAAGATTCAATTGTATATACTGATCGGAATGGACAACTCTGCCAACCGCTCAGTCGAGGGCTATCAAATGGACATATTGGTTGTCATGAAGGAGTTCTTGTATGTTGTTGGTCAAGGTCTTCAAATTCATGGTTGGATTGCGGCTGTGTCAGGAATGGATGGGGAAACGGTATGCGATGAACTTTTCTAGAAGACGATTGAGGATGGAGGTAACCGATACAGGTCGAAAGTCGGCTTCTTCTGAAGGGTGAGCGACTTTTGTAACCGGCCTGATAGTGCTTGTCTTGCTAGTCTTCCACTGTGGCGGAACAAAGGAGGAGAATATTGACATGTTAAAAAGTAGAAATGTTAAATTAATGCGATAGGCTCAGCCAGCATTGGGGCAACCCTCTTGAGAAGCCATGCTAAAAGCAATCAAGGCCAGTAGCGGTGTTTCCGGCCGATGAAAGGAACCTGCAGGTGGTGAAATAATCAAATATAGATTCCTTTGGTTCGTCCACAACAGTTTACTTAAAGAGAGGAGCAACGTAATGTTCATCGTTTTATATGGAACCATATAGTGCCGATTTGCTTGAGTTCACTAAAAGTAAGGATAAGTAACCTTCATTACATTGCATTTTATTTTGTTGAAGGTACATGTCAGTTAATGTTGATGTTAGCGATCACGTCGCGCCAGCTGACCACTCCTCCCTGCTTTCACCCTCTAATAGGACCGAATGTAGTGTTAATATGAGTCGGCTTGATCTTGCAAGCGGAGTACTATATAGTTCTAACGATGCCACGAACCCAGCGTTCCTGTTAAATGATACTTATGCTAGCGACCTAGTCCTTTCAAATGAAGAAGGAAATGGCCGAACATGATTAAACTCAATAGACCTTGACCCCGACTACAAATTCCTCAATGATTTCACACCTACTTGTACGTTTTCTGACCCATACTCACTTCAACCTGAAGCCCTTTCGTGCCACACCCAATTCTCTATTCTACATTTGAATTGTCGTAGTATTGTTGGGAAGATGAGTGAAATAACTGAACTATAGCTACAGGTGCCTGTATCAGTACTAGCTCTAACTGAAACGTGGTTGAATGAGGATCTAACGTCTTCGGTGTCTATACCGGGATACAATTTTTTTTACATAATCCACGAAAAGGGGCAGGGATGGCAGAGTAGGATTTATTATAAGGCAGGAAATAAATTTTAAGCTCATAACGGACCTTGGTCCACCAACCTAACTTTTGAAAGTCAATTTGTTAGGCTCTCTCAAGGAAATGAATCTATAATCATAGGAGTTTTGTATAGACCACCAGGGCAAGACATACTTACATTTTTAACGGAATTTGAGGCCCTAATAAATGTACTTAAAAAGAATTCAAAGGAGCATGTTTTAATAGGCGACTTCAACATTGACTTACTCAAATCGTAAACCCATAACCTAACCGACGAGTTCTTTAACTCCATGCTTACTCATCATCTCTTGCCTTTAATCACTAAGCCGACTCGCAAAACCGAATTTACAGCATTCTTAATTGATAACATCTTTACCGACGCTTGGCCAAAACTGATTGAATCCAAAATTGTGATATCTGACATATCAGACCACTATCCAATTTTAGCCGTCTTTGACTTCACCTTTAACTCCTGTTATAGAATTACCAAACATATCCAAAGGAATTTCAGTCCTTTGGCCACAACTCCTTTCCTGAATACTCTCTCGCAGCAAAATTGGAAGACGACCCTAGAGGCCTGTGAAAAACGTGATGCAAATCACGCATACGATTGCTTTATAAATGATTATAAAAAAGCCTATGATGAAGCATATCATTACACTTCAAAGTTAACTAATAAACAGAAAATTATAAGAAAGGTCTGGATGACCCCTGGGCTCCTTAAAGCATTAAGACTAAGTCAAAATTGCACCTAAAATTACTTAAATGTCCCACCGATGCAAATAGGCAAAAATATAAAGCTTACAAAAACAAGCTGAAAACACTTAGGATCTTAGCTGAAAAAAGTTTTTTAGAGGTAGAGCTTACTAAATACAGCCATAATCTTAAGATGACGTGGAAGATTCTTAGAGACCTTATAAATAATGGTACCTCTCCCATTGATGGGGACATTAAGGAGTTGGGTGAAGTAACCTTGGAGAGCCCATTAGAAATAGCGACTGAACTTAATAACTATTTCACTGAAATTGCAAATTCTCTGGCTAATAACCTTCCTATTTCTAGCCAACAACCGGAAAAATATATGAGAGCTCTTAATATTGAATCTTTCGGGCTTGCTGAAATCTCAACAAATGAAATAATCGCAATTGGAAACTCCTTAAAACCCTCTCATTCGAGAGGCGTAGATGACATTGACCCATCCATCATGATCTCTAGTTTACCTTTTGTGGCTACTTCGTTGGACAAAATTATAAACTGTTCTTTCAACACTGATATTTTTCCTACAGCCTTAAAAGATGCCAAAGTGATCCCTGTTTTTAAAAAAGGACTTAGGAATTCCCCTTCTAACTACAGACCCATTTCTATATTACCAGCATTTTCTAAGATCTTTGAGAAAGCTATGCACACTCGCCTTACTAGCTACATTGATAAAATCAGTGTCCTTTTCCCTTCTCAGCATGGATTCCAATCTGGGCACTCGTCTTAAATGCCTCTCCTGACCATGCAAGATAAAATAACTGAAGCTATGGATAAAAACGAATATTCTATAGACATCTTCCTGGACCTTGCTAAGGCATTTTATACCCTTAATCATGACATTTTATTAAGGAAACTAATGAACTATGGCATCCGTGGATCCCAACTAAACTGGTTTAAGAGCTACCTGGAAAATAGACATCAGCTTGTTTACTGCAACTATACTTACTCCCCAATGAATCCTATTTGTTCTGGTGTTTCGCAGGGATCAGTCTTGGGTCCTCTACTATTCATCTTATATATTAATGACTTACCCAGCGTCTCGCCTGATCTCCTTTTTATTCTTTTTGCTGACGATACAAATTTACTCGCTTCCCACTCCTCTTTAGAAGTTCTTATAAATACCATAAATGTTGAATTAACCAATATTTCTAATTGGTGCAGCGCTAATAAATTGACACTTAATCTAGATAAGACAAACTTTGTGCTATTTAGATCTTACAGAAAATTACCACCAGCCCACGTGCGTGAAATTGAAATATTGGATACTCCTATAACTCAAGTGTCATCTTCTAAATTCCTAGGGGTTATCGTAGACCAGCATCTCTCTTGGAAAGAACATATTGATGCCATCTCGGTTAAAATTTCTAAAAATCTAGGTATTATATCTAGGCTATCTAAGGTACTGCCCGCCAAAGCTCGCTCCACTCTCTATTTTCCCCTAATATACCCATACCTAACATATTGTACAATAATATGGGCCTCTACCTACAAATCCACCCTAAATAAGATAGGCGTTATTCAAAAAAGAGCAATAAGATTTGTGGCTGGAATTCACTATAATGCCCATGCCAGTGAAGTGTTCGTAGCTAGAGGGATGCTCAAAATTGAACAGATAAATAAGCACCTCTTTATGCATCGGTACTTTCACAACTCCCTACCAAGTATCTTCCATGATTATTTTACTCCTAACGCAGGATTATTGTACCACCTTAGTAGAGATCCTAACACCTTGTACGTTCCTTATGCTAGAACAAACACTAGACTAATGGCCATCAAGTGCAAAGGTCCTAGAATCTGGAATTCTATATCTGACAATTTGCGCCTCATTCCCAATTTTCATTTATTCAAAAGCATGATTAAATCTGCTATTATATCTAGTGAATTGTAACCATTACTGTGAACTCAACCTCACTTCTGACAATCGTTGGCATACATGTACTTCATAATTGAGAAATCTGATTACCGTAGTTCTTGTAATATTCCTGATAAGATAAATTGTGATTTAAAAAAAACAACTATTACTTTGTCATTACCTACTTCATTTACCGGTTGTGGTCAGCTACCTTGGTTATGTAATCCATACTAATTTATAATCTACCTTTACTTGCTTAATGCTGCATATTCGTTAGTTAAGATTAGTTAAGCTTTGCTACTCCATGTTATTTTCAAACACTCTACTAACATTTTGGCCTCTACACCTAACTACTTTGTACCTAATTTATTGGTGGCCCTAACTTGCTGGACCTTTCGTCCTTAATTGGGTCTCCTGTGTAATCATAAATTTTGTTTGTTTTACCGATCTTATGTAACTTGTTACTTTGGTTTGCCAAATAAACTTGAATTGATTGATTGATTTAAGGACTCTGCCGTGACGTTACAGTCTGAATGCGCTGCATCCTTCTTGCCTCCTCCCGAAGACGATTCCACAATTCACGAGAACCTCAGTGCCATCATCCCGAATAACCCTATTCAATCTCGACAAGTCCTCTGTCACAGCGCTTTCTCAATGTCGGAAAAGTCTCAGTTAAAAGGACGGAATGTGACGATGTCGAAACTGAGCAAGGAACTCCTCTACTTGGATATCTTCTGCGCTCAGCTGAGCAACTAAAATACATACTCGTTTGTGACGTTGGCGGTGCTATGGGATTGATTCTTGGAGGAACATTACTTACTATTGCAAGATTGTCCCAGTACATCGTCCAATAATATTAATAGGTGAATTTGTTTCTTTTGCAAGGTTTGCTAGAATGCAAAGCCGATGAGGGTCAATTCTTGAAGCACAATTGGTGCAACTATTTCAATTTTAGTTATTTTCCAGCACATAAGTTGTTCAATTGGATCTGATTATTATCTTGCTACAGATTAAAAGAATCATGATCATTTTGTTGTATTTTGAACAATCTCTATGCGGCTAAGGCAGCTGTAATAATATGATTTGTGTTGAATGTGATGGCGCCGTAACGAAAGCGAGCAGACAAATGCCCGCCGACATACGCGCAATGATAGACATCCCGACGAAAACATGCAAGACATAGGAGCGCAATCTGTTTTATTTCACTTATTGCCTGTTACGAATTACAGCTTCTATTTATTCAAGGATTTTCTCATAACTGCAGCTTCCATCAAAGAGGAAATGTTTTCATCAACCCAGCCCCCAGTTGAACATAATTCTCTTCGTCAGTTCGGCTTCCATTTGAGCGGCATTCTTTTAATCATTCAAGCTTCCTATCTAGGCACGCTTTTTTCATCAATCCAGCTTCCATTTTAGCTTGATTTATTACATCAATCCAGCTTCCATTTACGAATGATTCTTTCTTCGATCAAGCTTCCATTTTAGCATGAATATTTTCATCAATCCAGCTCCCATCTCACAAAATCCGTATTACGCATCCAGCTTCTAGTTAATCAGAAACCTTCCATCAATCCAGCTCCTAGGCAAACATAATTTTTCATCAATCCAGCTTCTGTTGAATCTTTTCAAGAGTCCAGCTTCCATTTATGCATAATTTATTACGCTAAAATATACGTTTCAAACAACGGAAATAATTTACGACGCTAAAATATATATGCTTACCGTTAATTTATTTATTTATTTGTTTATTCTGAAGTTTGATATCGCCCTTCTTACAAACTTTTTGCTCAGAAGTGCACACGCCTCGACGGCGCAATTGCAGTTATACTGCAGAGTAATTGTGCACGAAGACTTGCTCAAGGTTCGGCCTTGATGTCAGTCAAATAATTCACTGACACTAAGGCCCATACAGTATATATATATATGTACATATATATAAAGAACAAAAGCATGTATGTAACTATGTAACTAATTATATTAATATCCTTCACAAAAACGTTTGATCCACTTGACGGATTGTTACTAAATTCTCCACGAAAACTCATACCACCCCAAAACGAATATAGGAGGGGGGGTTCACGGTCACTAAACCTTACCCAGTCCCCTAAAATTTCACCCCAAATTGGCGAATCGAGCTAAATTAAACTCACACAGTTTACGAAACGCAAAATATTTAGCATGAGTGACGTTGCAGTATTTTGAAATAGCTGATAACTAATTGGCTAAGGTAATAAATGCAGACAACTCTATGAGTCGCCGACGATGTCATAAATTGCCCGCTTTTCTATTATAATGTTGTACAACTATACCATGGGGGAAGCAATATTCAAGACATTACATAATTTTAACACTATACCTTACATTATTTCTACCCGGGCAACGCCGGGTGATTCGGCTAGTAGGACAAATTTATCAATTAAAGATCAATGAACAGTGTTCTTTAAGATACAGATATGTAAATGTAGGCCTATGCAGGAGAAGGTTATATACCAAATGATTCCGGTATTGGAATACTCTCATAACGACCGTTACTAATCGCAATTGTCTAGAAGCACTATTTTGTATTATAATTATTGCCCGAACCATGTCTTCCGCCTAAGATCAGTAAAACGCTCTCATAACGACAACAGTGTTGGTAATGACAGCTCTGAACGACTCTGTTAAGAGAACCATTGTTGTGATGCAATCCTCCTCGGCTCGTGAAACGCCTGAGGAAGATCTAGGTCTACTCAGGGCCTACTCTAAGGTTACGCTAGTGAAGATGACAGAGAACAACAAATGTGTTATTCCGGAAAAAAACTCTAGTTTGTTCATAATAATATTTGGCATTTCGGACCAGTTTCTTACCTTCAAGTCAATGAATATGTAAATTTATGTTTCAACTCAAATCAAATTCTTCTTTCAATCTATCGATGAAGCTCGCCGATGACACGTCTAGTAACTTCAGCGACCCAGGAACCCCTAAATACTCATTAATCTCTCAAACCCTTGATAGAAGTAATGGATATATTGACTGGTGGAGTTGATTCTTCCTAGGGACAATTGACCAGTGGAGTATGTTGTTCCTAGCACATACACACTCCATTTGGTGAATAAACACTTATTCTTCCTCATCAAAGAACACAAATCTGCGACGGCTTCATTGAATTATTCCTATATCTTTACCGTTAGGCCTACAGCCCAGCGCAGTAACGACTACGTCTTCTATTTATTCGACCGTCAGCGTGAGTGGTATAGCGGTAGCATAGTTGCCTTCCAAGCAATTGACCCGGGTTCGACTCCCGGCTCACGCACGTTTTTGCAAAATGTGTGTAGATTACAAAAGAGTAATTTTTCGAGTGGTGTACATGTATACATGTATACATGTACACCACTCTCAATATAATATACTAATATACATGTATATTAGTTACAACAAACTTCGTTTTTCAAATAGGTTCCACTTTAATATTTGGAGGTTAATAAAATGTGTTTTCGCTCAGGATCGAACTGTCATGATAAATAATAATAATAATAATTAACACAGTATCATTCAACTGTTGAGTAAAGCTAATTATTTTCCGGTTTAATTTCTACTATTTCTTTATGCTGTTCATTCGCTGTCAAACCCCCATCAGGTCTCAGTGAATACCTTTCGTCTTGTTGTAGACAATAGACTCATGCTGCATCGACTCTTCATTAACCAAAGCACATCAAGTCGATGTCAAGAGTCCAACAGCGGTTTTGAAATAACAATTGATAATTCGAGACAAATTGAGAATGAAGGCTAATGCAATTCGCTTCTATAGTCACAGATTTAGACCTAGGCCTATGCCTAGTGCGCGTGCCTATTTCAAACTAAGATCAGGAGAACTGATGGAAATGCTTAATTGCCTTACATTAGCGTACATGTAATGTGAAGAATAACAGAGATTTCAGTGCAATATAATGTAAGCAATAAATATCTAAAACATGCCGAGCCTGCCAGGAGTCGAACCTGGAATCTTCTGATCCGTAGTCAGACGCGTTATCCATTGCGCCACAGGCCCATGTCAAGGTTCAAATGAGCTACGATGCTTTCAATCGGAAGCTTATGATTGTCTGTGATTTTAATTGCTTTACAATACAATACAATACATCTGTTATTTGATATCGCCCTTTTACAGTTTATCTCAGAAGTGAACACACGCATCGACGGCGCAACAGCAGTTGTACTGCAGAGCAATTGTGTGCCAAGGACTTGCTCAAGGTCCTTACACAAGACAAGAATGAAACCCGCACACCCAGCTACGGGCCGACCGCTCTAAGCAATCGGTCACCATGCCTTGGATCATTCACGGGTATCGTAATCGTAATCTACAAACTTCTAACGTGCCACTAGAAATTCAAGCGCAGGGCACCGGCTTATTCACGACTGCTGCGTCGAATCAGATGAATTGACCAAAGGTAGTCCAGGTTTCCAGAAGGGGCAGAGGGAACCGAGTAACTACTGCTAAGTTTGGTTTGAGAGTCAGGATTGGGTAGCGGAATAGGTTATTGTTTGCTCATAATGTGTTCTCTGCAGTTGTGGAATCGGTGGCTCGTTAGGCACAGATCGCTTGCTCTCGATGCCACGTACTCACTGTCTGTCTTCCTGCTCTGACCATGCCTGGCCCTAACTGCCCAACCAATTGCCCTAATCTTGACCTGCCACGCCAGAACTGGCAATATCGGATCGTCTCTCCGGTTCAGTGACAAAGAGGTTGGAACCGTCTGCTGAAATTACCGCTCTACACGAATCCCGTCTATCCAAGATAATGTAGGCCTATACATAGCCTACATAACCAAGTAAAAGGCCTATACCTATATATATATATAGGTATATATTATATATATAATATATATACACCTATTATATATATATTATATATAGACCTAAATATATAGACCTATTGAACCAAAGTGCGCAATTTAGTTGTACTATTTAAAATAAGTATATATAGTTACATAATATTATATTAAGATAAAGATAAGTTACAATTTTATTTATTGGCCTCCCTCGAATATCGCCAGATATTCGGGGTTGCCTATCGTTTTATATGTCATGTCAATTCCTTCAGGATTCAATAAAATATTTAAAGATATGATGTTCTACATGTATTTCCATTGCAATATATAATTATGCGTCCATAACAGGCTTCGAAAGGCAATATCTCAAGAATAGATCGGATGAAAATACAAATATTTACATCGTTGTAGGCCCACTTCGACCCAGGGACCAGGCAGCAGATGGAATCCCTGGAAATAGATAACAGAAGCAGCGCAAGAGAGAAGACTAAACCAACGGGCTCTTGATCCATGGACCATGCAGCGGTCTTGATCTGTGGAAACAGAGACCGAGGTGACGATGATGATACTGACGACGACGACGATGATGACGATGCCGACGATGATGACGACGGCTATGGCCAGATAAGTGAAATTCAGTCTGCCACACCGTTAATGAAATTGCAACACCTTCCCATTTCTTAAATCCCAATATCAGACATTTAACTCGACATATGAAATTCCAGCAAACATTCAATTCGCTGAACTGCCTCGCTAATAAAGACAAAGCAGGGGGATCAGAAGGTATCTTTTAAGTGCAACCTTTCATCTAAATTAGATTCGTGAGATGCATTACAGTAACATGCCCGATGAACGTATAATTCAAAGGATCTGCGTAAAGCTTCTACGGTCACCCATCAAATGTACACCCAAATAAATAAGTGAATGAACCCACTCAATTGAGCTAGGCCTATCACTCAAAGACACCCACTCAATTGACTCTGAGCACCCTTTACCAAATTCTATGCAATTACACTTGGAGCAGTCAAACCCAGGAAAAAATGCACTGCAGGTCACGCAGCAGACAGTCAACATGCTCTGAACACCATTTCTGATGTCGAAGGTAAAATTACCTACATGTAATATCGTCATCATACAAATATCAATCCTCGAAATGATTCTCTATCATGCCAACCCACGTCACTAGTCCTTAATTTGGAAGCAAATAATATATGCATCAAGAGTGCCAACATTTAATTGGAAGAAAAAGCTATTATTCCACGTAACCATAAAAAACTTTTTTTATATTGTACATCGAAACGGTGACCTTCCAGTGAAAATGAAAGAATGCAACAAAATACTCGATACTGACCAAAATGCAGACAGTCACGCATCTCTTCATGCAGAGAAAGAGAAGATGGAACGGTGTTGGACACGAAACCAAAAACTCAAGACCAAATACCGAGATTAAGACCGATGGTCCGAGGCCAAGACCAAGGACCGATGCATTCGAGACCGAGACCAAGGCCAAGACCACAGTTTTCCGGTCTCGAGACCAAGACCGTGGTCTCGAGACCACATCCCTGGAATGGAACAGATACAAGAACAGGGCTGTGAGACAGACGTGAGCCGCTAGAGTCAAAGGAGTAAAAGTACGATCCGGAAACAGGGAAAGAGAAGGACACGAAGGATGACACAGAGTCATACAGTAAGATACAGGATGACACACAGGCAGAAATAGATAGGGAGGACGCATAAGGGATGAAGACATTTTTTTATTGCTTTCATTGGACAGACAGACAGACAGACAGACAGACAGGTATAAATGCAAACCGACAGTCAGGCAGAGGAACAGTGCCTGCCAATGTGACGCCCGATATGACGCAGCGAGAGATGACGAGATTTAGACAGACGGTGAGTGACAGGCACAGATACATCTAAACATATCAAGATATATCACAAGGTCAGAGACAGCGAACTTGCGGCGGCCGCAGGATCCTACCCTTCCGTCCACTGACAATATGCCAGCGCCCGGATATTATTGTGTGGCTCCATATGACTGCGCGCACTTCCTCGCAATGACGAGGTCGCCGACAACGACGTAGCTGCTGCTGCTGCTGCGTGAGTCCATTGTGATCCGGAGCCGAGAGGCACAATGGAATATTATTGTTTATTGTTGGCTTCCGGCACTTGGCGCGCGCGCACTGACCGAGCGACCGCAGCCTTACCTCGGTCAACGTCCAGCATCCACTGCCGTCTGCTGCGGGGTTCTGTGACTCCGGATGGGTACGTTTGCGTGTGCGTGTGTGTAGCATTCGATACAGGAGACGAGCAGAAATGCGTGTCCAGGTTTAAGAAGAACAGGAATACGAGGACGAGCAGGAGGAGAAAGAAGTATAAAGGAGCATAAACGATCCTAGGAGGAGGAGGAGGAAGGGGAAGATATTGTGTACGTCATCCTTTCCGCTTTTCCGAGCGAAGGGGCATCGTACTGCACGTTTATAAATGGAAAACTGTTGGTTGAATTTTTCCTTCAGGGTTAGTTGGCCATGCGTTGCAACGTTTCGAGACTTAAAAGCAACAGGTTAAATCTCTCTACGGAGCTGTGGATCCACGTGATACAGCACGTAAAAGCGCTTCCCCGCAGCGTAGGCCTACTTCGTCTGTCCTGAAGCTATCTGTAGCAGCCTGTTGGATTTTCAAAAGTTACTGAACAACATCTGCCGATTCTGAGTTGTCGCGAATGCGGAAGTACCAAGGTATTCGGCGTCTCTAACAAGTCGAGACTGTTCAGGCGTTTATGTCCACGTCGTTCAATATTCTTTGCTCATCGACTACTCTGGTTCGCTGTTTTATTCACAGAGAGAGGGAGAAAGAGAGTATCAAGGGACACCCGGACTAGCTCAGAGTATCTAGACTTTGCGACAGAATTGAAACTATTCAAATCGTTTTCGCAAGTGTCAAATAGACACGCATTGCTCTTGCATGACCTTAGAGTTCACTTTGCCAGAGCTTTTTCATCTATTGAATTATTGAGAAACTGCTGAGCAATCGATCAATATTTTCGTAAGATAATAATGGTCAAATATTTGCCTGAAGCGGAGCCGTCATCGATTAATCGTGCAATGGAGCGGACTTGTCTTCTAAGATTAAAATGGTCAAATATTTAAATAGACGGTCGGTCAATTGCGTTGACTCGATCTGATTGTATAGAAGAAAGAAGAGGATTGTTGTCATTGGTGCAAATGGCTTCCAAGTGGCTATGGGAGAGAAGCATTGACAGTCTCTTGGGAATCTTTGCTCTCTGCATTGTGTCTTCCTTATCGCCTGCAATAGCAGAACTCCCTCAACACCGGTATGTGTCGCTTTTTGTCCCTCTCCGTCTATCTCGTTGCCTTCGTCTGTCAGTTTATGTGTCTATTTATCCATCCATCCATCCATTAATCCATCTACCCACCCACCCTTCCATTCATGCATTCATCCACCAACCCACTCGTTCATTCATTCATTCATGCATTAATTAATTAATTAATTCAGTCATTCATTCAAGCATTTATATGGAGCCAACTCAAGAAGTCTTCTCGTTGGCGCTCCGAGCCCAACCGCGGCAATACCAATCAGTCTTAAGCAACTTATACGACAAAATAGAATTACTCCTTGACAACAGTCACATCTCTGCAGGGGCTGTGTTTCAGATGGAAGGGCCAACAGCTGAGAAGGCGCAGTGCTGCATGGTCGAGGCGCATGCACAGGGCACCAGAAGCTCACCACAAGAGGAAGAACGAAGGGCTCAACGGCCAACCAAGGCTGAACCAGGACATTAGATCTCCCACAGATAGGTCGGAGCAGAGCGAATAATGAGGCGGGTAGAAGAGCGAAGAACCCGGTCGAGACGGGCTATCAGTGGGTGGGGCACCAACCAGGACAGGGCAGAAACGGTCAAGACGGTTGGTGACAAGGGTAGCAGCAGCGTCGTGTAATAGGGAACGAGAAACAGTAAGCAGCTGGCGAAGTAGATAGTAACAGCTTACGGATTATCCGATTGATATGCGATGAAAAGCTAAGTTCTTTGACTAGAATAATCCCATAGTGTCGAATAGTCAAAAAAAGGTAAACTGCGTAAATGTTTGAGCCGCAACCAAGCACCGGTCAGCACCCGCCAGTCGTCTCTGACTTCCTACCCAGATGAATTGAGCTTTAAACAGTAAATGAGAGGAGAGGCCAGCAAACCTGCGATCCATAGCAACGCATAATTGCAGTACAACCGCCAGTGCAGTGTGCCTTCACATCCGCATGACGGATTGTATTGATACGTTCTCGTGAGTAGTAATAATTAGAATGAGAATATTTTAGTTTATCCTTTTAACTTCCTGTATACATTCAGTAAAATTTCGTGACACTGCAGAAGTAATTAATAGACAATAACAAACCAAACAGGAGTCCATGATAGGTCCTAATGCGCATTTTTTAATAATAGGAATCTTCGTCAATAAATTCGAATTGACAGACCGGAGTATGATTACAGATCATAGTATAAATAAATGATCTCTAGCTATTACATGAGTGAGTTTGAATTCAACTGTACGGCAGTCATGCAAGGCACCCATCACGCCCTACATCTTATCTGACCAAAGCCGACGAATAGCGAATGGAAGAACTAGCCAACTTGATGTAGGTAGTGATAATTGGTCAGATTTCCTACTCCTCATCCTGCCAGTGCATCATCTATTAGACTATTACTCTATGATCGCAAGGTCGTAGTATACCAGCGCCACCTAGCGAATGGAAGGCTGAGTCGACCTTAACTGGAACGACGGGCGTCGATTCCTCTTGATGCCCTGCTCTTCACGCCAGAATGTTAACATTGCTCCATCGCCCTCCCCTCAATGCGCTGTGCAATGTATGTGTATCTGTACTTGTGTGTGTATGTGTGCGTGTCCTATTTCTGCTGTGTTCTGTCTTCTCTGGTCTTGTGTAGCATCGTCAAGTGGTCGGAGTCTTTTGGACAAAAGATTTACGATCTATGCGCCCGAGCCACAGCTCTCGAGGACATCCGTACGGTAGGCGTGTCTCTTCAGATCGCTCTGTAGGTGTAGTCCTTTGCCTCTCTGTCTGTCTGTCTGTCTGTCTGTATCTCTCCGTCGTTCAGTCTGTCTGTCAGTCTGTCTGTCTGTCTGTCTGTCTGTCTGCCTGTCTGTATTTGCATCTCTGTCTATACGCCCGACTCCTTATATCGTTCTGTCTGTCTGTGTAATTCTCTTTCTCGCTATTATCTCTCCGTCTCTCTCCGTCGCTCAATCTGTCTGCCTGCGAATTTCTCTATCTTTCCCTGTCTCTCTTCGTATCTCTCTGTCTCTCTCTCTGTCTCTGTCTCTCTCTCTCTGTCTCTCTCTCTCTCTGTCTCTCTTTCTCTCTCACACATTCTCTGTCGCTGTCTACTCGTCTCTTTCTCTTCCTGTGTTGGTCTCAGACTCGTGATTTTTCACTAGTCCATTTCTCAGCGTCTGCGTCTGGCTCTGTATCTCTGTCTATCTGTCTCTCTGTGTCTGCCTCTCTCCTTCTGTCTATCTGTTATTTACGGGTCTCAGTCTTGTCATTCTCCGGTTGCCTGCATGTCGATGTAGATTTCTGCGTTTCTCTCTCTCTCTCTCTCTCTCTCTCTCTCTCTCTCTCTCTCTCTCTCTCTCTCTCTCTCTCTCTCTCTCTCTCTGTTTTTGTCTCTTTCTCTCTCTGTTCCATAATCGGTCGCAGTTGCGTCATCCAATACCTTTTTATTCATCTCTATTTCTGCGCAGACGCCTGCATCTTTATCTCTCTGGTTCTTTCTATCGTTCTCTATTTATCTTTACCTCTCTCTTTCTCTCTCTTCCCATAAAACTAAATACATATAAAAATATGTATATAACCAAGGAAAATATCATATATATATATATAAAATTATATTCAGTTGTCGGTTTGAAGCTTCAGGCTATCTTTGGCATCCAGTCCAGTTGCTTAGTTGTAATTGTAATTGTAATTGCAATTATAAATGAACATTTTATAAATGAACATTTTTATAGCGCCGCTCAAATCAGCGGCGCTCCCGATCCAAGTCGGCGACTTGTTACTAGGCAATAGACAAGATGGTCTTCAAGCGCTTCCGAGACTGAACAGGGGAGAGAACGAGGAGCTCCGCCCTACGGGGAAAGGGAAGACTATTCCAACTGGAGGGGCCTGAATAAGCAAAGCTCCTCGTTTGGGCCGTAGCAGTGCCCATACGTGGGACCAGCAATAATCCACGGGCAGATGAACGGAGAGAAGCTCGTTGGGAATGGAAGACACTCTGGTACAGAGAGCCAAAAGGTATGCAGAGGCAGAGCCAACAAGTCAGTTTCGCATCAGAGTAAGGACTTTAAAGTGCATGAGTTGAGGTGCATGTAAATGAGTGAGAAGGACATTGTCCTTTAACGTTGAACTGTTATGCAAAAGGATCTAGGTTCAAATCCCCGCACGTGGCAGAAGGTCTATGCTCCACCTGTGCCCCAAGCCTATGCTCATAAACTAAACTGAGTCTACTGTCGGTGGGAGGATGAGACGGCGAGGGAGAGGAACGGGCCATCCGTCCTCGTATGCAGAGGCTAAGAAAATGAAGACGCTAACATTTCATGGTCATGGCCATGACCGCAGTCTAGGGACTTGCTTAATGGACTGCTCTCATATCAGTTCTTTCCTTCGATGAATGTCCATCATGTTGCAATCAACTCGACTGCAATCGACATTAATAGCTGACGGTCAAGAACTGATGACAATTGTGACGAAGATGATGACGTATCCATCTTGATTTTAAGGCAACAATTTTTTCGCAAGCCCAAAATAACACGGTTGTCTAGGGAACCTGAACAGATTTGCCTACAAGCCAGAAAGAGTAAACTGGGAGGAATATAGGCCTAACTATAGGCAGATGCTAACTTTAATTAATTACCATAATTATCAGTAATGATGGGTAATTACCAGTTACTGGTAATTACCCTAGTCAACTGGATTAGGCCCTACCTCGCACGATCATCAGTTCTTGTTGAACAATTCCTGATGATTTTTCAAGTTCTTCTTCTTCTTAGTTTCTTCTTTGTCGTTTGCTTCATCGTTATCTATTTCGTCATCGTCTTCCTCTACTTCTTCATCATCAATTCTTTGTCTTATTCATCTTTCAGAGCTTTATCTTCTTCTCCTTCTTAATGCTAAAAGTTCCACCAGTCCGTCAAGTTATCAAATTAGACTTGCATCAGTCTACCTAAGCTCAATCATATATATATATATATATATATCTTCATATAAATAATATATATTTATGTATATATAAGCATCCGTATTAATGTGTATAGGAAGAAATAATTGCCTATAAGAAGTCGACGGAAGACTTATTTCACATGAAAGCGCAATCAACACTCGCAAATGATGATATTCACAGCCTTTGTTGGCGTCGATCAAACTCCGTTCTCCGTTGCTTGACGAGTCCATCTCTCTCTCCATCCGATCCTTCTATACGTATGCCTGTTTATCAGACCCTACAACCGCTCCGTCAATACCATCGTAAATCCCTATGTAATTCTTTCCGTCCACTCATTCCTCCCTCATTCAGATCATCATCTGCTCTATCCTTCAGTCTAATCCACTGTCCTCACATCACTGCCACTGCCCTTACATTCCTCAAACTGCAAATTCATCGCTTCAACTGTCCTTCCATTCATCCACTATCCCTCAAAAGTCCTTCCATCCTTCCACTATCCATCCAATGTCCTTCCATCCTTCCACTATCCATCCAAAGTCCTTCCATTCTTCCACTATCCATCCAAAGTCCTTCCATTCTTCCACTATCCATCCAAAGTCCTTCCATTCTTCCACTATCCATCCAAAGTCCTTCCATTCTTCCACACTCCATCCAAAGTCTTTCCATCCTTCCACTATCCATTCAAAGTCCTTCCATTCTTCCACTATCCATCCAAAGTCCTTCCATTCTTCCACAATCCATCCAATGTCCTTCCATCCTTCCACTATCCATTCAAAGTCCTTCCATTCTTCCACAATCCATCCAAAGTCCTTCCATCCATCTACAATCCGTCCAATGTCCTTCCATTCTTCCACTATCCATCTAAAGTCCTTCCATTCTTCTACTATCCATCCAATGTCCTTCATTCTTCCACTATCCCTCCTTTATTCTTCCATTCTTCCATTATCCCTACAAAGTCCTTCCATTCTTCCACTATCCATCCAATGTCCTTCATTCTTCCACTATCCCTCCTTTATTCTTCCATTCTTCCATTATCCCTACAAAGTCCCTCCATTCTTCCACTATCCGTCCAATGTCCTTCCATTCTTCCACTATCCATCCAAAGTCCTTCCATCCTTCCACTATCCATCCAATGTCCTTCCATTCTTACACTATCCCTCCTTTATTCTTCCATTCTTCCACTATCCCTCCTATATTCTTCCATTCTTCCACTATCCATTCAAAGTCCTTCCATTCTTCCACTATCCATCCAAAGTCCTTCCATCCTTTCACTATCCATCCAAAGTCCTTCCATCCTTCCACTATCCATCCAATGTCCTTCCATCCTTCCACTATCCATCCAAAGTTCTTCCAATCTTCCACTATCCCTCAAAATTCCTTCCATCCTTCCACTATCCACCCAAAGTCCTTCCATCCTTCCACTATCCATCCAATGTCCTTCCATTCTTACACTATCCGTCCAATGTCCATCCACTCTTCCACTATCCATCCAAAGTCCTTCCATCCTTCCACTATACGTCCAATGTCCTTCCATTCTTCCACTATCCATCCAATGTTCTTCCATCCTTCCACTATCCATTCAATGTCCTTCCATCCTTCCACTATCCATCTAAAGTCCTTCCATTCTTCCACTATCCCTCACAATTCCTTCCATCCTTCCACTATTAGTCCAATGTCCTTCCATCCGTCCACTATCCATCCAAAGCCCTTCCATTCTTCCACGATCCATCCAATGTCCTTCCATTCTTACACTATCCCTCCTTTATTCTTCCATTCTTCCACTATCCATCCAATGTCCTTAAATTCTTCCACTATCCATCCAAAGTCCTTCCAATCTTCCACTATCCATCCAATGTCCTTCCATTCTTCCACTATTCATCCAAAGTCTTTCCATTCTTCTACTATCCATCCAATGTCATTTTATCCTTCCACTATCCCTCAAATTTCCTTCCATCCTTCCACTATCCATCCAAAGTCCTTCCATTCTTCCACTATCCCTCCAAAGTCCTTTCATTCTTCCACTATACCTCCTTTATTCTTCCATTCTTCCACTATTCCTCCAAAGTCCTTCCATCCTTCCACTATCCATCCAATGTCCTTCCATTCTTACACTATTCGTCCAATGTCCTTCCATCCTTCCACTATCCATCCAATGTCCTTCCATTCTTCCACTATCCATCCAATGTCCTTCCATTCTTCCACTATCCGTCCAATGTCTATCCATTCTTCCACTATCCATCCAAAGTCTTTCCATTCATCCACTATCCATCCAATGTCCTTCCATTCTTCCACTATCCAATCAATGTCTTTCCATTCTTCTACTATCCATCCAATGTCATTCTATCCTTGCACTATCCATCCAAAGACCTTCCATTCTTCCACTATCCATCCAATGTCCTTCCATTCTTCCACTATCCATCCAAAGTCTTTCCATTCTTCCACTATCTTTCCAATGTCCTTCCATTCTTCCACTATCCATTCAATGTCCTTCCATTCTTCCACTATCCATTCAAAGTCCTTCCATTCTTCCACTTTCCATCAAAAGTCCTTCCATTCTTCCACTATCCATCCAATGTCCTTCCATTCCTCCACTATCTAATCAATGTCCTTCCATTCTTCCACTATGCATCCAATGTCCTTCCATTCTTACACTATTCGTCCAATGTCCTTCCATTCTTCCACTATCCATTCAATGTCCTTCCATTCTTCCACTATCCATTCAAAGTCCTTCCATTCTTCCACTTTCCATCCAAAGTCCTTCCATTCTTCCACTATCCATCCAATGTCCTTCCATTACTCCACTATCTAATCAATGTCCTTCCATTCTTCCACTATGCATCCAATGTCCTTCCATTCTTACACTATCCATTCAAAGTCCTTCCATTCTTCCACTATCCCTGCTTTATTCTTCCGTTCTTCCACTATCCCTCCAAAGTTCTAATATCCTTCCACTATCCATCCAATGTCCTTCCATTACTCCACTATCTAATCAATGTCCTTCCATTCTTCCACTATGCATCCAATGTCCTTCCATTCTTCCACTATCCATTCAAAGTCCTTCCATTCTTCCACTATCCCTGCTTTATTCTTCCATTCTTCCACTATCCCTCCAAAGTTCTAATATCCTTCCACTATCCATCCAATGTCCTTCCATTCTTCCACTATCCATCCAATGTCCTTCCATTCTTACACTATCCGTCCAATGTCCTTCCATACTTCCTCTATCCATCCAAAGTTCTTCCATCCTTCCACTATCCATCCAATGTCCTTCCATTCTTCCACTATTCATCCAAAGTCTTTCCATTCTTCTACTATCCATCCAATGTCATTCCATCCTTGCATTATCCATCCAAAGTCCTTCCATTCTTCCACTATCCATCCAATGTCCATCCATTCTTCCACTATCCATCCAAAGTCATTCCATCCTTGCACTATCCATCCAAAGTCCTTCCATTCTTCCACTATCCATCCAATGTCCTTCCATTCTTCCACTATTCATCCAAAGTCTTTCCATTCTTCCAGTATCCATCCAATGTTCTTCCATTCTTCCACTATTCATCCAAAGTCTTTCCATTCTTCTACTATCCATCAAATGTCATTCCATCCTTGCACTATCCATCCAAAGTCCTTCCATTCTTCCACTATCCATCCAAAGTCCTTCCATTCTTCCACTATCCATCCAATGTCCTTCCATTCTTCCACTATCCATCCAAAGTCCTTCCATTCTTCCACCATCCATCCAATGTAATACCATTCTTCCACTATCCATCCAAAGTCTTTCCATTCTTCCACTATCCATCCAAAGTCCCTCCAATCTTCCACTATCCCTAAAAATTCCTTCCATCCTTCCACTATCCATCCAAAGTCCTTCCATCCTTCCACAATCCTTTCAAAGTCCTTCCATTCTTCCACTATCCATTCAAAGTCCTTCCATTCTTCCACTATCCATCCAATGTCCTTCCATTCTTACACTATTCGTCCAATGTCCTTCCATCCTTCCACTATCCATCCAAATTCCTTCCAATCTTCCACTATCCCTCATAATTCCTTCCATCCTTCCACTATCCATCCAATGTCCTTCCATTCTTACACTATTCGTCCATTGTACTTCCATCCTTCCACTATCCATCCAATGTCCTTCCATTCTTACACTATTCGTCCATTGTACTTCCATCCTTCCACTATCCATCCAATGTCCTTCCATTCTTACACTATTCGTCCAATGTCCTTCCATCCTTCCACTATCCATCCAATGTCCTTCCATTCTTCCACTATCCATTCAAAGTCCTACCATTCTTCCACTATCCATCCAATGTCCTTCCATTCTTCCACTATCCATTCAATGTCCTTCCATTCTTCCACTATCCATCCAAAGTCCTTCCATTCTTCCACAATCCATCCAAAGTCCTTCCATTCTTCCACTATCCATCCAAAGGCTATCCATTCTTCCACTATCCATCCAATGTCCTTCCATTCTTCCACTATCCATTCAATGTCCTTCCATTCTTCCACTATCCATCCAATGTCCTTCCATTCTTCCACTATCCATTCAATGTCCTTCCATTCTTCCACTATTCATCCAAAGTCTTTCCATCCTTGCACTATCCATCCAAAGTCCTTCCATTCTTCCACTATCCATCCAATGTCCTTCCATTCTTCCACAATTTATCCAAAGTCCTTCCATTCTTCCACTATCCATCCAATGTCCTTCCATTCTTCCACTATCCATCCAATGTCCTTCCATTCTTCCACTATCCATCCAATGTCCTTCCATTCTTCCACTATCCATCCAATGTCCTTCCATTCTTCCACTATTTATCCAAAGTCTTTCCATTCTTCCAGTATCCATCCAAAGTCCTTCCATTCTTCCACTATCCATCCAATGTCCTTCCATTCTTCCACTATTTATCCAAATGTCTTTCCATTCTTCTACTATCCATCCAATGTCCTTCCATTCTTCCACTATCCATCCAATGTCCTTCCATTCTTCCACTATTTATCCAAAGTCTTTCCATTCTTCCAGTATCCATCCAATGTTCTTCCATTCTTCCACTATTCATCCAAAGTCTTTCCATTCTTCTACTATCCATCAAATGTCATTCCATCCTTGCACTATCCATCCAAAGTCCTTCCATTCTTCCACTATCCATCCAAAGTCCTTCCATTCTTCCACTATCCATCCAATGTCCTTCCATTCTTCCACTATCCATCCAAAGTCCTTCCATTCTTCCACCATCCATCCAATGTAATACCATTCTTCCACTATCCATCCAAAGTCTTTCCATTCTTCCACTATCCATCCAAAGTCCCTCCAATCTTCCACTATGCCTAAAAATTCCTTCCATCCTTCCACTATCCATCCAAAGTCCTTCCATCCTTCCACAATCCTTTCAAAGTCCTTCCATTCTTCCACTATCCATTCAAAGTCCTTCCATTCTTCCACTATCCATCCAATGTCCTTCCATTCTTACACTATTCGTCCAATGTCCTTCCATCCTTCCACTATCCATCCAAATTCCTTCCAATCTTCCACTATCCCTCATAATTCCTTCCATCCTTCCACTATCCATCCAATGTCCTTCCATTCTTACACTATTCGTCCATTGTACTTCCATCCTTACACTATCCATCCAATGTCCTTCCATTCTTACACTATTCGTCCATTGTACTTCCATCCTTCCACTATCCATCCAATGTCCTTCCATTCTTACACTATTCGTCCAATGTCCTTCCATCCTTCCACTATCCATCCAATGTCCTTCCATTCTTCCACTATCCATTCAAAGTCCTTCCATTCTTCCACTATCCATCCAATGTCCTTCCATTCTTCCACTATCCATTCAATGTCCTTCCATTCTTCCACTATCCATCCAAAGTCCTTCCATTCTTCCACAATCCATCCAATGTCCTTCCATCCTTCCACTATCCATTCAAAGTCCTTCCATTCTTCCACAATCCATCCAAAGTCCTTCCATCCATCTACAATCCGTCCAATGTCCTTCCATTCTTCCACTATCCATCTAAAGTCCTTCCATTCTTCTACTATCCATCCAATGTCCTTCATTCTTCCACTATCCCTCCTTTATTCTTCCATTCTTCCATTATCCCTACAAAGTCCTTCCATTCTTCCACTATCCATCCAATGTCCTTCATTCTTCCACTATCCCTCCTTTATTCTTCCATTCTTCCATTATCCCTACAAAGTCCCTCCATTCTTCCACTATCCGTCCAATGTCCTTCCATTCTTCCACTATCCATCCAAAGTCCTTCCATCCTTCCACTATCCATCCAATGTCCTTCCATTCTTACACTATCCCTCCTTTATTCTTCCATTCTTCCACTATCCCTCCTATATTCTTCCATTCTTCCACTATCCATTCAAAGTCCTTCCATTCTTCCACTATCCATCCAAAGTCCTTCCATCCTTTCACTATCCATCCAAAGTCCTTCCATCCTTCCACTATCCATCCAATGTCCTTCCATCCTTCCACTATCCATCCAAAGTTCTTCCAATCTTCCACTATCCCTCAAAATTCCTTCCATCCTTCCACTATCCACCCAAAGTCCTTCCATCCTTCCACTATCCATCCAATGTCCTTCCATTCTTACACTATCCGTCCAATGTCCATCCACTCTTCCACTATCCATCCAAAGTCCTTCCATCCTTCCACTATACGTCCAATGTCCTTCCATTCTTCCACTATCCATCCAATGTTCTTCCATCCTTCCACTATCCATTCAATGTCCTTCCATCCTTCCACTATCCATCTAAAGTCCTTCCATTCTTCCACTATCCCTCACAATTCCTTCCATCCTTCCACTATTAGTCCAATGTCCTTCCATCCGTCCACTATCCATCCAAAGCCCTTCCATTCTTCCACGATCCATCCAATGTCCTTCCATTCTTACACTATCCCTCCTTTATTCTTCCATTCTTCCACTATCCATCCAATGTCCTTCCATTCTTCCACTATTCATCCAAAGTCTTTCCATTCTTCTACTATCCATCCAATGTCATTTTATCCTTCCACTATCCCTCAAATTTCCTTCCATCCTTCCACTATCCATCCAAAGTCCTTCCATTCTTCCACTATCCCTCCAAAGTCCTTTCATTCTTCCACTATACCTCCTTTATTCTTCCATTCTTCCACTATTCCTCCAAAGTCCTTCCATCCTTCCACTATCCATCCAATGTCCTTCCATTCTTACACTATTCGTCCAATGTCCTTCCATCCTTCCACTATCCATCCAATGTCCTTCCATTCTTCCACAATCCATCCAAAGTCCTTCCATTCTTCCACTATCCATCCAATGTCCTTCCATTCTTCCACTATCCATCCAAAGTCCTTCCATTCTTCCACTATCCATCCAATGTCCTTCCATTCTTCCACTATCCATCCAAAGTCTATCCATTCTTCCACTATCCATCCAATGTCCTTCCATTCTTCCACTATCCATTCAATGTCCTTCCATTCTTCCACTATCCATCCAATGTCCTTCCATTCTTCCACTATCCATTCAAAGTCCTTCCATTCTTCCACTATCCCTGCTTTATTCTTCCATTCTTCCACTATCCCTCCAAAGTTCTAATATCCTTCCACTATCCATCCAATGTCCTTCCATTCTTCCACTATCCATCCAATGTCCTTCCATTCATCCACTATCCCTCCTGTATTCTTCCATTCTTCCACTATCCATTCAAAGTCTTTCCATTCTTCCACTATCCATCCAATGTCCTTCCATTCTTCCACTATTCATCCAAAGTCTTTCCATTCTTCTACTATCCATCAAATGTCATTCCATCCTTGCACTATCCATCCAAAGTCCTTCCATTCTTCCACTATCCATCCGATGTCCTTCCATTCTTCCTCTATCCATCCAAAGTCATTCCATCCTTGCACTATCCATCCAAAGTCCTTCCATTCTTCCACTATCCATCCAATGTCCTTCCATTCTTCCACTATCCATTCAATGTCCTTCCATTCTTCCACTATCCATCCAATGTCCTTCCATTCTTCCACTATCCATTCAAAGTCCTTCCATTCTTCCACTATCCCTGCTTTATTCTTCCATTCTTCCACTATCCCTCCAAAGTCCTTTCATTCTTCCACTATACCTCCTTTATTCTTCCATTCTTCCACTATTCCTCCAAAGTCCTTCCATCCTTCCACTATCCATCCAATGTCCTTCCATTCTTACACTATTCGTCCAATGTCCTTCCATCCTTCCACTATCCATCCAATGTCCTTCCATTCTTCCACAATCCATCCAAAGTCCTTCCATTCTTCCACTATCCATCCAATGTCCTTCCATTCTTCCACTATCCATCCAAAGTCCTTCCATTCTTCCACTATCCATCCAATGTCCTTCCATTCTTCCACTATCCATCCAAAGTCTATCCATTCTTCCACTATCCATCCAATGTCCTTCCATTCTTCCACTATCCATTCAATGTCCTTCCATTCTTCCACTATCCATCCAATGTCCTTCCATTCTTCCACTATCCATTCAAAGTCCTTCCATTCTTCCACTATCCCTGCTTTATTCTTCCATTCTTCCACTATCCCTCCAAAGTTCTAATATCCTTCCACTATCCATCCAATGTCCTTCCATTCTTCCACTATCCATCCAATGTCCTTCCATTCATCCACTATCCCTCCTGTATTCTTCCATTCTTCCACTATCCATTCAAAGTCTTTCCATTCTTCCACTATCCATCCAATGTCCTTCCATTCTTCCACTATTCATCCAAAGTCTTTCCATTCTTCTACTATCCATCAAATGTCATTCCATCCTTGCACTATCCATCCAAAGTCCTTCCATTCTTCCACTATCCATCCGATGTCCTTCCATTCTTCCTCTATCCATCCAAAGTCATTCCATCCTTGCACTATCCATCCAAAGTCCTTCCATTCTTCCACTATCCATCCAATGTCCTTCCATTCTTCCACTATCCATTCAATGTCCTTCCATTCTTCCACTATCCATCCAATGTCCTTCCATTCTTCCACTATCCATTCAAAGTCCTTCCATTCTTCCACTATCCCTGCTTTATTCTTCCATTCTTCCACTATCCCTCCAAAGTTCTAATATCCCTCCACTATCCATCCAATGTCCTTCCATTCTTACACTATCCGTCCAATGTCCTTCCATTCTTCCTTTATCCATCCAAAGTTCTTCCATCCTTCCACTATCCATCCAATGTCCTTCCATTCTTCCACTATTCATCCAAAGTCTTTCCATTCTTCTACTATCCATCCAATGTCATTCCATCCTTGCATTATCCATCCAAAGTCCTTCCATTCTTCCACTATCCATCCAATGTCCATCCATTCTTCCACTATCCATCCAAAGTCATTCCATCCTTGCACTATCCATCCAAAGTCCTTCCATTCTTCCACTATCCATCCAATGTCCTTCCATTCTTCCACTATTTATCCAAAGTCCTTCCATTCTTCCACTATCCATCCAATGTCCTTCCATTCTTCCACTATTTATCCAAATGTCTTTCCATTCTTCTACTATCCATCCAATGTCCTTCCATTCTTCCACTATCCATCCAATGTCCTTCCATTCTTCCACTATTTATCCAAAGTCTTTCCATTCTTCCAGTATCCATCCAATGTTCTTCCATTCTTCCACTATTCATCCAAAGTCTTTCCATTCTTCTACTATCCATCAAATGTCATTCCATCCTTGCACTATCCATCCAAAGTCCTTCCATTCTTCCACTATCCATCCGATGTCCTTCCATTCTTTCTCTATCCATCCAAAGTCATTCCATCCTTGCACTATCCATCCAAAGTCCTTCCATTCTTCCACTATTCATCCAATGTCCTTCCATTCTTCTACTATTTATCCAAAGTCTTTCCATTCTTCTACTATCCATCCAATGTCCTTCGATTCTTCCACTATCCATCCAATGTCCTTCCATTCTTCCACTATCCATCCAAAGTCCTTCCATCCTTCCACTATCCATCCAATGTCCTTCCATTCTTACACAATCCCTCCTTTATTCTTCCATTCATCCACTATCCCTCCTGTATTCTTCCATTCTTCCACTATCCATTCAAAGTCCTTCCATCCTTCCACTATCCATCCAAAGTCCTTCCATCCTTTCACTATCCATGCAAAGTCCTTCCATCCTTCCACTATCCATCCAATGTCCTTCCATCCTTCCACTATCCATCCAATGTCCTTCCATTCTTCCACTATCCATTCAAAGTCCTTCCATTCTTCCACTATCCATCCAATGTCCTTCCATTCTTCCACTATCCATTCAATGTCCTTCCATTCTTCCACTATCCATCCAAAGTCCTTCCATTCTTCCACTATCCATCCAAAGTCCTTCCATTCTTCCACTATCCATCCAATGTCCTTCCATTCTTCCACTATCCATCCAAAGTCCTTCCATTCTTCCACCATCCATCCAATGTAATACCATTCTTCCACTATCCATCCAAAGTCTTTCCATTCTTCCACTATCCATCCAAAGTCCTTCCAATCTTCCACTATCCCTAAAAATTCCTTCCATCCTTCCACTATCCATCCAAAGTCCTTCCATCCTTCCACAATCCTTTCAAAGTCCTTCCATTCTTCCACTATCCATTCAAAGTCCTTCCATTCTTCCACTATCCATCCAATGTCCTTCCATTCTTACACTATTCGTCCAATGTCCTTCCATCCTTCCACTATCCATCCAAATTCCTTCCAATCTTCCACTATCCCTCATAATTCCTTCCATCCTTCCACTATCCATCCAATGTCCTTCCATTCTTACACTATTCGTCCATTGTACTTCCATCCTTCCACTATCCATCCAATGTCCTTCCATTCTTCCACTATCCATTCAAAGTCCTTCCATTCTTCCACTATCCATCCAATGTCCTTCCATTCTTCCACTATCCATTCAATGTCCTTCCATTCTTCCACTATCCATCCAAAGTCCTTCCATTCTTCCACAATCCATCCAAAGTCCTTCCATTCTTCCATTATCCATCCAATGTCCTTCCATTCTTCCACTATCCATCCAAAGTCCTTCCATTCTTCCACTATCCATCCAATGTCCTTCCATTCTTCCACTATCCATCCAAAGTCTATCCATTCTTCCACTATCCATCCAATGTCCTTCCATTCTTCCACTATCCATTCAATGTCCTTCCATTCTTCCACTATCCATCCAATGTCCTTCCATTCTTCCACTATCCATTCAAAGTCCTTCCATTCTTCCACTATCCCTGCTTTATTCTTCCATTCTTCCACTATCCCTCCAAAGTTCTAATATCCTTCCACTATCCATCCAATGTCCTTCCATTCTTCCACTATCCATCCAATGTCCTTCCATTCTTACACTATCCGTCCAATATCCTTCCATTCTTCCTCTATCCATCCAAAGTTCTTCCATCCTTCCACTATCCATCCAATGTCCTTCCATTCTTCCACTATTCATCCAAAGTCTTTCCATTCTTCTACTATCCATCCAATGTCATTCCATCCTTGCATTATCCATCCAAAGTCCTTCCATTCTTCCACTATCCATCCAATGTCCATCCATTCTTCCACTATCCATCCAAAGTCATTCCATCCTTGCACTATCCATCCAAAGTCCTTCCATTCTTCCACTATCCATCCAATGTTCTTCCATTCTTCCACTATTTATCCAAATGTCTTTCCATTCTTCTACTATTCATCCAATGTCCTTCCATTCTTCCACTATCCATCCAATGTCCTTCCATTCTTCCACTATTTATCCAAAGTCTTTCCATTCTTCCACTATCCATCCAATGTTCTTCCATTCTTCCACTATTCATCGAAAGTCTTTCCATTCTTCTACTATCCATCAAATGTCATTCCATCCTTGCACTATCCATCCAAAGTCCTTCCATTCTTCCACTATCCATCCGATGTCCTTCCATTCTTCCTCTATCCATCCAAAGTCATTCCATCCTTGCACTATCCATCCAAAGTCCTTCCATTCTTCCACTATCCATCCAATGTCCTTCCATTCTTCCACTATCCATTCAATGTCCTTCCATTCTTCCACTATCCATCCAATGTCCTTCCATTCTTCCACTATCCATTCAAAGTCCTTCCATTCTTCCACTATCCCTGCTTTATTCTTCCATTCTTCCACTATCCCTCCAAAGTTCTAATATCCTTCCACTATCCATCCAATGTCCTTCCATTCTTCCACTATCCATCCAATGTCCTTCCATTCTTACACTATCCGTCCAATGTCCTTCCATTCTTCCTCTATCCATCCAAAGTTCTTCCATCCTTCCACTATCCATCCAATGTCCTTCCATTCTTCCACTATTCATCCAAAGTCTTTCCATTCTTCTACTATCCATCCAATGTCATTCCATCCTTGCATTATCCATCCAAAGTCCTTCCATTCTTCCACTATCCATCCAATGTCCATCCATTCTTCCACTATCCATCCAAAGTCTTTCCATCCTTGCACTATCCATCCAAAGTCCTTCCATTCTTCCACTATCCATCCAATGTCCTTCCATTCTTTTACTATTTATCCAAAGTCCTTCCATTCTTCCACTATCCATCCAATGTCCTTCCATTCTTCCACTATTTATCCAAATGTCTTTCCATTCTTCTACTATCCATCCGATGTCCTTCCATTCTTCCACTATCCATCCAATGTCCTTCCATTCTTCCACTATTTATCCAAAGTCTTTCCATTCATCCAGTATCCATCCAATGTTCTTCCATTCTTCCACTATTCATCCAAAGTCTTTCCATTCTTCTACTATCCATCAAATGTCATTCCATCCTTGCACTATCCATCCAAAGTCCTTCCATTCTTCCACTATCCATCCGATGTCCTTCCATTCTTTCTCTATCCATCCAAAGTCATTCCATCCTTGCACTATCCATCCAAAGTCCTTCCATTCTTCCACTATTCATCCAATGTCCTTCCATTCTTCCACTATTTATCCAAAGTCTTTCCATTCTTCTACTATCCATCCAATGTCCTTCGATTCTTCCACTATCCATCCAATGTCCTTCCATTCTTCCACTATCCATCCAAAGTCCTTCCATCCTTCCACTATCCATCCAATGTCCTTCCATTCTTACACTATCCCTCCTTTATTCTTCCATTCATCCACTATCCCTCCTGTATTCTTCCATTCTTCCACTATCCATTCAAAGTCCTTCCATCCTTCCTCTATCCATCCAAAGTCCTTCCATCCTTTCACTATCCATCCAAAGTCCTTCCATCCTTCCACTATCCATCCAATGTCCTTCCATCCTTCCACTATCCATCCAATGTCCTTCCATTCTTTCACTATCCATCCAATGTCCTTCCATTCTTCCACTATCCATCCAATGTCCTTCCATTCTTCCACTATTCATCCAATGTCCTTCCATTCTTCCACTATCCATCCAAAGTCCTTCCATTCTTCCACTATTCATCCAATGTCCTTCCATTCTTCCACTATCCATCCAATGTCCTTCCATTCTTCCACTATCTATCCAAAGTCTTTCCATTCTTCTACTATCCATCCAATGTCATTCCATCCTTGCACTATCCCTCCAAAGTCCTTCCATGCTTCCACTATCCATCCAATGTCATTCCATCCTTGCACTATCCCTCCACTGTCATGTCATCCATTCTACCGTCCATCCGTCCATTCTTCGATCAAGCAATCGTCATTCCAAACAGTCACGCGTCGTTCAGACAGACATAACCTTGCCTTTTATCTTACTGTCACACAACAAACACGTACAGTCATTTCGCAATCTGCTCAATTATTAATAAGCAGTATTCATCTTGTTTATCTTACTAATGCCGCTTCTGGGCTCCAATTTCACATTATATACATTATATATATATATAATATTATACAATATATACACCCACATATTATATATTTTTATATAAATTACAAATATATTTACATTATATAATTATGCATGCATGTGTAAATTCACTTCTATAGCGTTAGCAGTCTAAAATGCACAGGTCACACACAAAACCAGTCGTAATCGAGAAATGAATTATGCATAAACATAATCGTGTTTCGGTTCTCACTCCTCTGTGACCTACCTTAACTCAACGTTCTTTCTCCGCATCCATTTGAACATCATAGGTTTTTGGTACATATTGACACAGTCCGTCGATTCCCAACATTAATAATTCTTTCTTTATGAGCATCCAACGCATGAGACACTAGTAATAAACTCCAACTCTATCTTGCACACAATCATCACATATCAACTCAACACAGCATGAATTTGAAATCGCGTCACAAGCCTTTCATTAATTACCACACGTGCGACGCATATGCCCTACACTTCGACCAGCTAATTACACATGCAATACCCAGTAAGCGTCTGATATAACGCATAGCGACAAAACCACAAGCAGTTAAGGTGGCCGAACTCGGAGTTAAGATGGTTGGTCTGATACCACATGCACCATAATAAGTTTGAGGGACACGGTAGAGGGTTACATGTGTAGAGCACAACCTGCGAGGTCGAGCTTGCACTTAGGCGATCATCGCGTAGGGACCTCTGGCGGATCTGATCAATGAGACTTGATATAGCGCCTCTTCAAGAAATCTACTGAGATGCGCTAGCTAAGTGATGTTAAATGTAACTTCAGTGAGTGTTAGAACAGTTAGCAAACAATGCACAGTAAGCTAAAAGAGTCACCAATGGTTGGCCCTCGCAGAAGCGAACCAACGGATTCACATTAACAGCTGACAAACGGCGTGAATGTTTAGAGTCTCTGGACCAGGTTACGTCGAAGGATAGAGCGACAACTGCTGGAAGAACGGCGATATCAAATTTCAGTTGTAATGTAATATTTCATTGTTTTCCGTTATGTCCGAATTTATTTGGCGCCCAGCAAGCAACAGCGCAAGAGTGTCTGCACATGAGTTCACATGACAGGATAATTGTATTCGCTGATTCGTATAGCGCCTCTTAAACAGATATTCGTCATGGACATGGGAATAACATACAGATCAATCATGGGCGGCGGCGCATGTTGAAATGCGTGACCACGTGTCAGACCGGAAGACAAAACAGTATCCGAACGATTGAGGGACTCGACTGTGGACGTGTGGGAGCAGTGTTTGAGAATTCTAATCAAAACACCGACTGTGTTCTTCGCTGTTTTCTTAGACGCTGCTTTTAACAGGAAATTCTCCGCCGGGAATTATCGGTCTTCCAAGGATGACACTTTGGGAAACAATCGCTATTAGCTCGAACGTGATATCTGTCCAAGATGAGCTCTGCTCAACCCACTCTCGTCCACGGTCTGTCCTCTCCATGTCTTCCTCATAGGCGTGTAGCTATCTATTCTGACGGTCTGGTCCGATTATCCCCAATTTTAAGGGAGCCACCTTTTGCCTCTGTGCTAGCTAGACATTTCCGACGATTCCCTGAATGACCTCTGTTTAACGCAATCATGGTCACGGTGAATTCCATGTATTAAGTGTCATCAATTATAATAAACAAGAGCTTTGTATCTACGAGCGACATTAAAGTGGCGAACAAATCAGTATAGCTACGTACGAGGAAGAAGGGGAAAAGGGACGTAGAAGGAATTCGAGAGAACATGGAAGGGAAGGTAAGAGAAGGAAGAAAGGGGAGGGAAAATGAGGGAAGGGAATTGTAGGGAAAAGTGGGGATGGAATGGAGTGGGATAGAATGGAATGGAAAGAAATGAGATGGAATGGAATTGAAGAAAAGGGAAGCGAAGAAATTGAATGAGAAGGAAGGAAAGAGAGGGGATTGGAAGGGATGGGATGGGATGGGAAGGGAAGGAAATGGAAGGGAAGAGAAGGGAATTGAAGAGAAGGGAAGCGAAGGAATTGAATGGGAAGGGAAGGGAAGAGAGGGAAAGGTTAGGGAAGCGATGGGATCGGATAGGATTGGAAGGATAGAGAAGGGAAGAGAAGAGTAGGGAAGGGAAGGGAGGATAGGATTGATCATTACCACTTCGTGTTACGTCTTTTATGCATCTTCTCCAAAATCGCTGCCTGAAATGAAAATGGAGTGGGGCGATGGGACGACGATAGATCAGTCTAGAGAATTCTCCGATGGATGTCTTAGGGTCAGAAGGTCACTGGGGCATCTTTGTTTCTTCGAACAGAATCGAAGTCGGTTTTGCATCGATTCCATAGATAGACGGATAAACCGATAAAAGCCTAAAGCAGCCGAAGTGACTTGAGAATACGCTGCACAACAGAGCACGAGACAGAGGCGGATGAAGAGGCACACAGAGAGGTATAGATAGAGGCAGACTCAGATTCAGGCGCAGGTACACAAATAGATATTAGCACAGAAGCCCAATAAGAGGAGGACTTAGAAACGGACGGACGTAGGTAGACTTAAAGACAGACAGTCATGCCATTCGGGAGATACACATAGGTGGTTAGAGTGACAAAGACACACGCAACAATATGGGCAGATATAGAGAGGCAGAGTTAGAGGCAGTCGCAGATAAATGGAGAGCGATAGGGAAGACTGCGACGTAAGCTGAGTTTGTGACAGAGAAGAAGAGACAGAGAGAATGACAAATACAGAGACAGATTGAATACACAAGAACATACACGATGACATGTACAGACAAAGCTCTTTTGCAGGCAGAGAGAGGGAGAGACAGACAGACAGATACAGAGACAGACATAGACAGAGACAGACACACAGAGACAGACAGAGACAGACAGAGACACAGGCAGAGACAGAGAGGCAGAGACAGAGGCTGACAGAGACACAAAGAGACAGACAGCGACAGAGACAGAGAGAAAGAGACAGAGACAGACGGACAGACATAGAGCCAAAGAGACAAAGTCAAAGACAAGGCCAGACACAATGCCATTGACAGGGACAGTCCGAAGGACATCCATGTAGGCAGCCTCACAGGCAGAAACAGCGATGTTTACGTAGGCAAAGGTACATACAATGCAAGAAACAACAAAGATTATTAGAGGGAGAGAACGGGCAAGCAAACGAGACTTACTCACACACATACACACACAAACAGACACACAAACAGACACACAAACAGACACACAAACAGACACACAAACAGACACACAAACAGACACACACACAGACACACAAACAGACACACAGACAGACACACAAACAGACACACAAACAGACACACAAACAGACACACGGACAGACACACAGACGGACACACAGACAGACACACGGACAGACACACAGACGGACACACAGACAGACACACAGACAGACACACAAACAGACACACAAACAGACACACAAACAGACACACAAACAGACACACAAACAGACACACAAACAGACACACAAACAGACACACAAACAGACACACAAACAGACACACAAACAGACACACAAACAGACGCACAAACACACGAGGAAAGAGCATCTCTAGAATTGGATTTCCTGCACAGAAACGACGATCCTTATAAGAATCCCTTAAAAGGACGACTCATAAAATTAATCTAATACGAAAACAACATGTCGCGTGAAGTCTACTGTAACCTAATTGAGGCTTTATATAGCGCCACTAAAACAGAAGCCTCTCATCGGCATTCTTCATAGAGACTGGCATCCAGCCTCTAAGCAGAAGTCCTATAGAGCCAATTCCCATCTCAAACCCAGCTAATCAGAGGAGACGCTGGCAAATGAACAAGGCCATTTAGGTCCTTGGCGACGGACAACAGACCGTTAGGGTTCGCCTCCGTATCGACCGATACATCATCGTCCTCCGACGATCCTCTTGGCGTCGTGAGTCTCGTCTCAGTCTCGTTCTGTGTCATATCGTGCGAGACTTCCCGTGTCGCTATGCTTCATGTAGCTCCAGGGTGACATCTTAAGTGGACCGTCAAACCAGTCAGAAAATCGATGGGGTTTGAGGTTGAAGTTTGGCCCTCTCGATATTGAAAGGCCCTGCACCAACCAGTGGGAGTACCATGTGACCTCAGGAGATCCATACTAAGCGTCGCATTTCATCTGTATAGCGAGGTAGGCCTATATTTGAATTTAATTTGTGTTTATTTTGTTCCTGTACTCGTCGATAAATCTTGCATTTGCGCTCTTAATTGCTTGAATTGATTCGCCTGATATCATACCATGGTATGTATTGTACAAAAAAACTGGTTTAGGTTATAAATCATGAGGCTGCAAGAATGAGAATTTCTTGTAACTTTTTATTCGAAGTTCCCATTCTGTGAAGAAATAGCATTATGTATCACTTGTACAGTTAAATTTTAATTGCAACAATCTGCAAAATTACAATTATCAGCAATAAAACATGATATGACTTTTGTTCTAGGGGGTCATTCGTTATACTGCATAAAGGGCGCGTAGTATCCTAAAGCCGACTGTTCTGTAAAGCGTTATAGCCTATGTGATTTTAATGCAATAAGGAACAAATATGCTACACTAATTAGTACAATAAATGCAAGTACGCTGTGTCACTAGTGGTGGGACTACGCACACACTGAGAACCAGACAACGGATGCCCGTAGACAGATTATATGAATATTCTCTACCAAGTTGCATCGATAGATTACATGTCCGGTTAGTTGTCGAAGCACATTGAGCTTACGCAGAAATGCGTTCGTCGTGTGTTGGTCGGTAGATTGAAGAGCCACCAGTGACTGTCGGTTGAGGACACTCCAATGGCGCGTGGGTTGACCTCCACCGAGACGAAAGCACTCGGCTGCAGGCGACATACACGGTCCGTGTGCCTCAGACTCGACCGTGCATCACACGACAAGAAGGATGGGTCTGATACAGTCACGTGATAAAATAAAACGACCATTTTAACGCACAAAATCCCTGGCAAAACCGACGAATAATTCAAATACGTTTATACCTAGCTCTAAAAACCTCCCAACATGTTCGAAGTTGCTGAGCAAATTCTGCATTTAGATGAAAATATCCGCCGAAATGACGCAGCATTCGATCAACTCACCGACATAGACGATGAAAGTTCAGATAATGTAATCACGTGTGGCAATACAAACTACGTGCAACACCTACAAACTCTATGAACTGGGATTTTAGTTTTAACCTGCAGTAGGCCTACTACGGTGCTGTATTGTGAACCTTTCGATTTTAAATAATATCCTTCTAGACTCTCAAAATTCTGCGGAAATGCTTCGTCCATAACCCTATTGCAAAGTGAAAGTACACGCAGAGCGTAAAGAATAAAGTCATCGTTTTTTGTCTCTTTTGTGACCGAGAAGTTAGGTCAGAACCTCGCGCAAAATGGGTGAGAATGATTACTAGAGAAGGATTCGAAATCAGTAACAGGACTGTCGTATGTGAGAAACATTTCGTAAATGAATTCGTAAAATAAATCTAAATAAATAAACAGATAAATATTTATATATAATTGTTTCATGAGCAAAGTGATATGTATACCGCAGTACATTGAAGTAAGTAAATACGAGAGCATATTAAAGCGGTTTCACGAAAGCAGAGACACCGCTGCTTTTTGTTTTAAAAATTAGGTACACTCCAGAATCGCCATACATAGCATTCAGGAAGGACGCTTACCTTTTCCGACATGAACGATTGTGTAATCTGTAGTGCATTGTTGTAATTTATCATCTGAGAATATTGTAGAAAAAAACTAAGAACGACAGCATAGTCCGTGAGGGCCAGGACTCTCTCATAAATCTTTGTAACAGAGCGCCAAAGTGTGAAATTAGTGCTGAAAGTTCTTGATGAAAAAACAGTTGCAGCTCTAAATCAATGCAGTTTTCAGGCTTCAGTTGATAGCTCCCTCACTTCAAAATTTATTACTAGCAATTTACGTATAAAAGTCGTATATGGACGAATATTGAATGTGAAGTCAACTGTACAGACAAAGAACGTTCTTTACGTGACAACGATTCAGACCCAATTAGAAGGTCTGTTGATGACAGTTTTCAATATTGACGTTCACAACGGGCTTGTGTACATGTCGTGGGATGGTCTAAAGCAAAAATCACGATAGCGTTCTGCCTTGCGACTTGTTTGGAATTCCATTTTGTCTGTGGCGGCAGAGATCAGAGACAAACCCTTACTTGTCTCTTCAGTAAATTAAGAAGTCTGAAAAGAGCTGAAAATAATTAAATACTCTTTCAGGATTTATATAGCGCCCCTTCAAGATATCTAATCAGCTCTATGTGCTAGCCTAAATGATGCTAATATTAACGTAATTATGATCAATAAGAAGATACACCAGTTAGCAAAACAGAAAATTGTTCTTATTTTATAAGTTGTATCTGCTACACGTCACAATATCACTTTCAAATTATATCAACTGTCAATAACAGGGTTTTTGAACCACAGATATCTTTTTAAGCGCGGCTATATACAAGCATGTGTGCTACATGTGACGTCAGGCGTGCTTGAGTTCTTCCTGTAAATATCCAGATGTCCGTGAATGGAGGCATCCGCTGCCAATCGAAGAAGCGGACAAATCTGTTCGTCTGTGAGGATGTCATTCAAGCTCTTCGTTACTAAAAAGACAGCTGCATCGATTTATCATATTATATTAACAAACTGTCTTACAAAGATTAGGTCCACAAGGCCTGAGAGATAAAATCAATTGAAATATATTAAATTGGCTGCTTGCTTTTTATTAATTCCGTCATTCATTTTATCAATCAGTCAATCGTTCGTTCAGTCGTTCGTTCATGCCGTTTGTCCATTCATTTAAGTGGTCAGTCGGTCAATGAGCCAGTTAGTCAGTGAGTCAATCAGTCAGTCAATCAGTCAGTCAGTGAGTCAGTCAGTGAGTCAGTGAGTCAGTCAGTGAGTCAGTGAGTCAGTGAGTCAGTGAGGCAGTCAGTGAGTCAGTGAGGCAGTCAGTGAGTCAGTGAGGCAGTCAGTGAGTCAGTCAATCATTTAGTCAGTCAGTCAGTCAGTCAGTTAGTCAATCAGTCAGTTTTGCCAGCCAGTAACTCAGTTCATCATGCATGCCTTTGCTAGGTATGTATTGTGTTGATATACATGGGTGTAGGTGCACAGCATATGCGCCTCTTCGTTGTGCGCTTCTGTGCATCAGAAAGTTGTGATAAATAATCTGCCTCCATTGTTGTTTATGAAATCAAAAATAATGTGCATCAACAGATGATATGGGATGTTGTGGGTGGCCAGTGGGTAGCATGGGAGGGAGTGTTGCAGGATGGGTCGGTCGATGGTGGTGTATCAGTGGCCAACTGCCCTGGTCCCACTGGGAATACACATTGGCGACATGCAGACGTTATAGCGAAGGTATGTACACGGTGAACGGATAAAAATGAACTTCTAGAAATACTGTAATTATTTGTCCAATAATGTATGCACTTGAATAAAACATGACAAACAATTTCAGTTTAATGATTATTAAGCGCAAAATTAACATTTATTAGTTATGATGTGTGTTAAAAATAGCCTCCTTCGCCCTCAACACATGCACCAAGACGCGCTCACCATTGAGTAATTGCTGCGTCGATTACAACTTGATCAAAATCGTCTTAAGTATATGATAGGCCTAAGTTGACGCAGTTCTCCGAAGTCGTGTACCTTTGTCCTGTAAACGTTTACCTGCATCACTTCCCAGATTTTATGGATAAACGTGCTATAGAAAGGTTTTGCACATGGAACGAATTTGATTAAGTTGTAATCGATGCAGTAAATACTGATAAATGCTAAAAATGCGCTTCATGATCATTAAACTGAAGCTTTGCCATATTAACTTTGATTAAAATTCTATAAATTATTGGACAAATTATTACAGTATTTCTAGAGGTTCGTTTTTATCCGTTCACCGTGTATAATGTGCGTCTCTCTCTTTCACTCTCTCTCTCTCTAATTATTTATTTTGCGTATGTCTGTCTATCTGTTCATATCTCTGTAATGTATGCAATGTAATCGAGCATTTATATAGCGCCTCTCTAGATATCTACTCACTCTGAGGCGCTCTCTGCGCTGGCCTATATGTAAATGATGTTAAGGTCATAGTGAACGGGTAAAATAATTTTATATGTTATCAAAACTATGCACAGAAGGCTGAAAAGAGTCAGCAGTGTGCTTGTGCATGGAATCAGCCAACAGATTCCCGTCGACAGCTGGTGAATGGCAGTTGATGTTCAGAGCCTCTGTACGTCTGTATGTTCGTCTGTCTGCGTGCATTACTCTATGTATGCTTGTCTGGCTGTGTGTATACGTATAAAAACAACGTCTCGACCTGCGATCGACGCCTCTTCTATACGTAGGACCATCTTTCTTTGGTTGGCCCGTCTGAGAGACTCCCAGAAGACGCTTTATCGACCGACATCCCATGAGCCGTGGAGCCACAGAAGCCACGAACTGATTCCTATAATCAACCCTAGACGAGAATCGGTTGGTTGGACCAACCCATATGACAGAATGTATGCATGTGTATATGTGCATGTATATATGTATGTATATATGTATGTATGTATATGTGTATGTATGTATGTATGTATGTATGTATGTATGTATGTATGTATGTATGTATGTATGTATGTATGTATGTATGCATGTATGTATGATTGCATGTATGTATGCATGCATGACTGTATGTGTGAATGATTGTATGTATGTGTGTATGATATTGCATGTATGTATGTATATATGTATGTATATATGTATGTATATATGTATGTATGTATATGTGTATGTATGTATGTATGTATGTATGTATGCATGTATGTATTTGTGCATGTATATATGTATGTATGTATGTTTGCATAATATATATATATCTAGGTGTGTATGTTTGGACGTGTATGAGTGTGTATCTTATATGTATGCCTGTGTGTGTTGCATATTTATAACTGGGCATGCATTATATAACCATAACCATAACCAACCATTTTTATTGCATTCCTCAACCGAAGATCATCTTTGTTTGGCTTTATCAACCGCACATATGTATATGCATATATATATATGTATATCTGTATTGCATGTTTTGTTTGTGTGTGTGAACGTATCTGTGTATATTTTGTTCAAAAACATTTTTATGTCAATCCGCATCACATTCTACCATATAATATTTGCCTAAACGTGCCTGCGTGCATATGCGTGTGTATGTGTGCTTTACCTGTTGTGTATTCCTCGGTGGGCCGCCGCCGAAGCGCGTTTCTATGGATACGGCGGTGCCATCCAAGTGGTCTGCAAAGTGGGTCTCATATTCCGCTGTTTCCGGTGACTCTCTACACCATCCATTGTCCCGTTAATGCTTATGTTTCACTGTTCTTCCTCGTCATATTCCTCCTACTCCTAAATCTCCTCCTGTCAATATCCTCTACCCATTCATTCTTCTTCTCCTCCTTTTTATGAGGAGGACACTTGTTCCTCTTTCTCCACCTCTTCATCCTCTTCTTCCTTTTCCTCCCCATCCTCCTCCTCATAATCGTTACCCCTTTCAGTTTATCCTCCTCCTCATTCGTTCTGTCTTCCTCTCTCTTCTTTCTCCCTCTTACTCCTCGTCTTCATCCTTATCGTTTATGCTTCTACTTCCTCTGCTTACGGCTTTCCATCCTCTCCTGATTCCTCTTCGTCTTTTGTTCCTTCTTCATCGATTTCCATCTCTTCCTCTTTTCCATCTCTTTCTCTTCTTCTTCTATTGGCCTTTCTCATCCACCCTCTTCTTTCGACTTCTTTCATCATCCGACTCTGTATTGTCTTCAATCTTTTCCGTACATTAAGTGACTTGGCATTTCATCAGATACTGTCGCTACATTTGCTCAATGGCAGTTCATATCAAGTATACACAAACATAGTGCACGTAAGTAAATGGCGCATACGCGCACTAATTGACGTTTACGCACAATTATAAATGCACATAATATTATGCAGAAACATATGCAGAAACAGTGGCGTCGCTAGGATTAGATACCAGAGGAGACACATTGGATATGATTAGCGGGTTAGAAGAGGGCCTACAGTATCTCCAAATTAACCCCAAGAGTGTTTAGTAAGCATCAATGTAACAATAATCATTTGTTGGTGACGATGCCGTCATAATAATGCAGAAATGGTACTATTCAACGCGGGAAATCACCGGCTGGTTGTAGCAGCATAATGCAAGTGTATGCAGCGGATATCACGCTGGAAACTCATGCAGAATAATTACAGCAAGCTATCAGCAGTCTCTGCGTTAATGCTGTCAGTGCCAGGCTGCTCAGGTTATTTATTCAAAGGAAAACTATTTCAATAAAAAAATAACAATAAAACCCATGGGAGGAACGCGCCTCTGTGCCTCAATGTTAGAGACGTCACTGTGCAGAAACATAACCGTACATATATACATACACATATGCAATACACATACGTACACAAACGTAAGCTTATACAAATATGCAGGCACAACAGACGTGCATCTTTCAAGCTGCCTTTGGTTGCCATGATTTATTGAATGTCGACCTTTGATCTCTAATATATTGGGGATTTTTCATTGAGCAAATTGCTCAGAGATTATGACAGCGCGCCATCGAAGTAATTAAATGTTCACAGCTAGGGGCTCATCCTATAAATATATCGTGGAACTGCCTCTGATTTTTATAACTCGTGTATAACACTCTTTTCTTCGGTTTCGGCATTTGTACTGCGCTCTATGAAAACAAGCAATAATTCATATTAATTTTAATCAAATCAGTAATTCAGTAATGAAGCCGAAAATTAGGTTACGATATAAAAGCAGTAAGTTGCAATTAGTTAGTGGGAAGGAGAAATAAGTAATGAAAAAAGAATTTTTGTTGACTCCAATCACAGTAATTATTAACAGTACATACATACAACCATTGCCAGTAAAATAAGAAAGTAAAACACAACGGAAAAATAAAAAGGGTCAAATGGACAGTGGTTTGCTGATTAGCTGGTCAGCTTAAAATATATCATAAGAAGACCAGTGGCAGATTCTAGAGGGATCATAATGGTCTATGTAGCTCTATTTAAAAGGAGCTAATTATTTGGTTCAGATGGTCCCCATTATGCGAGAGCGGGAGCTACACTTGTGGCTGCTCGCGGAAGTCAGCTGTGTTCTATTTCGGTGGCTTTTGTGGCTCTCTTTACTTGATCATCAAGGTTTAGCCTGTCCGCTTACTTTGTGTAAGGCGCCCTTGCAGTGGTATGGCCGCATTACGGCGCCATATAAATCGTCCTTGTTATTATTATTATGGGTTATTAGAGGTAGAGAATGAGTTACAGCAAAACGGCCAATGAAATTTAATAAAATAGCAGTTGGTATTAGATCAGCAATTTCAGATATAATGTCAATATTTTATCAATTATCGGATATTTATTATAGTGATATACTCTCTTCAAGAGAGACATGTATCAAATTGCATACCAAGAAATTTAGCAATAGAGACGCAGGATATTAGAATGGACGACTCTGCTGGATGACATGTTGAATTGGGCAGAGGATATATATATATGGTTTGTTGATAAAATCGCACGGCGCGTAAAGTCTTAAGCTACAAGCATAGTTTTCCAAAGTAGCTTTGAGAAATAATGGCATATATAATTTTAATGTTCTTCCTCAGACCCTGTGTGCAAATGGGATCACCTTAAAAGCCATAAATCTTATAACTATTAGTACTATCCTTTTACTATATTAAATTTGTATATGTTATATATATATAAACATTTGAATATGTATTCGACTATAACATGCGAATAGTCCCAGCGCAGATGCACAGTGGCAAGAGCAGTCCTAAGTGTTAGGTTAGGATCCATCATGGGAGAGAGAGTGTGTGTGTATATATGTGTATGTGTGTGTGTACGTGCGTGTTTGTGTGAGTGTGTGCATGTGGTGTGAGTGTGTGTGTGGTGTGTGTATGTGTGTGCATATGTGTGTGTGTGCGCGCGTGGGTGTGTGTGTGTGTGAGTGTGTGTGCGTGTACGTGCGTCTGAGCGGTATGTCTAGCTGCTGGATGTCCGGTCGTCCGATAGCTTAATTAGACGAAGACGAACGAAGTCTCAACTGGAGGAGAGGAGAAGCAGGAGGAGGAGGAGGAGCAAGGAGGGTAAGTTGAGAAGATGAGGAGAAGATAGGAGGAGAGTTCGGGAGAGCTGAGCAGGAAGGAGGACACACGAGGATAGCAGAGGAAGGTGATAAGCAGAAACGAGAGACAAAGTGCTGTCAGCGAAAACAAAGGGAAAGGGGAAGAAGGAGAAAAAGAAGGAAGAAGGAAGAAGGAAGAAGGAAGAAGGAAGAAGGAAGAAGGAAGAAGGAAGAAGGAAGAAGGAAGAAGGAAGAAGGAAGAAGGCCAGCTAAAAGGAATAGGAGATAAAGACAGCAAGATTGTATATAGTCAGTGTCTGATTTTTGGGGGTTGTGGAATGTGGAGGGTTGGACCCCGGTTTATTATTTTGACTCGCTGATTCTAGCCTTTAGCCGCCTCCAGAGGTCGATCTGAACCCTCGTCCTCATTACCCACAGTCCAACATATTAATATTAGTTAAACAAACAACTCTATTATGACTTGATGTAGGCGGATATTGTGACATACTTTTAAACGAGTCAGTCTATCCTTTAAGACAGTATTTACTGAGATTTGACATTATCACGTCTTCCCAATATCCTGACACATAAGGTGCGAGGTATGTACGCGTACACAGTTTGTCCAGTGATGTCCATTCCGCAGGCTCGAACCCGCAACCGTTAGATAACCGACGCTGGGCGATACCGAATGAGACGCCGTGTCGTATACCAATTTTGGTAAGTCTGTAGCCTGAGCATGCCATTCCTCTAGGCCTAACTGGCCGCGTCTGGCGAAGAAGATTCGGTCGTCAATCCAATCTATTCCTTGCGTGTGATATATGGTGAGCTTAATAAGTCGGCGGATCAAATATAACATCTGCGTTCGAGGCCCTGCGTGATGGTCGACTCCGTATTCAGTGTATATCACTCATTAACGGGAAATCAATGAGGACCAAACGATAACACACACTTACCCGACCAAGCGAGGCACATACCAACGAATGAGCCTTCACCATGCATCAGTAATAATATTGAAGTCATGTTATATAAACACGTGTTTTTGCAGACATAATAATATGTTCCATGTATACAACGAAGCGACTGTCAAAGAATATTTTAAAAAATAGCTGTAGCTTGACTCAGCGATTATCGCCTAATTATGTCATTACTATCCAATGAATTCCTAATTATGTTCCTAGCAATTACGTTTATACGAATTGTTATATGCTTCTTTGATACAGAGATATTTTATTAGAAAATCTAAGAAGATAATTGCTTCTGAGCAAAAAATGTTGGAAGAAAGGCGGCATCAAATTTGTGATGTGGAGTCAGGCGATAGATAGGATAGCATCAAGGCTTAATTATGCCAAAACTATTCAATAAATTTCTAATTATGCTATCAATTGTATTTATATGAATTTTGCACATATACTTACATAATATAAGATATCTTATATTATAAGATCCTAATGAAACTGGTCGATCGAATCAATAGAGAAGATGGCTATGCAAGAGGTCATGCGATTAATGGTTGATCGAGTAAATGTCGTTTCGAATGATTGAGGTCGAGTTTCAGATGCGATATCTGACGTTGGATATCATCCGACGTATGGGTCGCTTTCCGATCTGAAGTCAGGATCATCACGAGGATCATTTGTCTTCTACTGTCCCTCATTCGGTCCTTATTTATCTGCTATATATCCCTGTCGCTCTGTGTCCGTCTCGTTATATCTTCCTCTGACTCTCGATCTCCTCTTCTGGATCCATGCATGTCCTTCTCAGCATCTTTTTACTTTCTCTTCTGTATCTTTGTCTCCTCTTGGGTTTCTTAATTACGTTGGTGTTCTCAGAACTCTGCATGCCTGCATGTCTGGTTTTTTCTTTCACTATTTCTCTTTGTCTCTCTCTATGTCTCTCTTACTTTTTCTCTTTCACCTTTCTCTCTCTATTTATCTTTCTCTCTTTATAATTTTTTTTCTCTCTCTTTCTCTATCTCTTACCTTTTCTCTCTCTTTCTCTCTCTCTTTCTGATTTTCTCCCTTTCTGTTTCTCTGTCTGTCTTTCTATCTGTCTGTCCGTCTCTCTCTCTCTCTCTGGCTCTCTCTCTCTCTCGTTGTCTCTATCCGTTGGATAGGGCGTAAGGCTATATCTGTCATGTCTCATTCTCTTCCAACTCTTTCTTTTTCTCTATCTCTATCAATATCTCCATATCTCTATCCATGCATCTCATTTTTACCTCATTGTTCTTCATTAAGGACTGCCTAACCGAAAACCTCTATGCACAACATTTGATGAGTTCCTGATAATTATAATAACTCATTTTGAAACACCGGCGACAGTGTATACGTCAGTCAAATGCCCTTTTATACTTCCAATCATCACCCAGTATACCGCAGTATTAAGTCTTATGGTTTGAAATTCATATAGCGCCTTTTCAAGAACGAATTATTCAGTTGTTCTCATATGTTATGTTACATTTTCATGAGAAGGCTGTCTTGGTCTATAATTATCTTCCTTTGCATTCGTAGATTGCAAGCGTAGTTGATGTGAGCGGATGACAACGGAATTAACGTATTGTATAGCACAGAAACAAATTGTTTCAGGATTACATTTTGATGGACCAAGTGTCGGTTAAGCCGGTCGATGGTTCCGCTTTGGTGCAAAACATGAAACAGAAGATAGAGAAAATGCTCCGACAGAAACGAATGGCTGTGCAGGTAAAACAAGCACTTATTATATTGTTTCTAATAGCTTTCAAAGTTGCTCTGATTATCTTATATCGCACCTTTAATTCTCTGTTTGAAATAACTTTCAAAATTGCTTTCTTTAAAATCTGTTAGTGAAATTGCTTTTCATTGCTAATAATAAGGCCTACACCTCGTGCTATCCATTAATATTCTTAGTATTTGATTATTTATTCGTTTGTTGAGTTTCAGTATGATAATTCATTTTACTAAACGAGATGCCGGATATTGGAAAAAAATTTAATTTATCCACTAGTAATTTGACATTTATAAGTCCTAACCACTTTCAATGTCACACCCAGCGGTCAACTCTATGGTCGTCTATTTATAATATTGAATATATAATGCATATAATATATGAACCAATAAAAGCATCTGACGGATAGCCATATAGCGCCTGAATTAACTACATATATATTTCATAGATGTGTTCACATATAGTTTATATTATACATAGGCCTATGTATAGTTTATATGTGTAGCTAGTAACTTATGCACAGAGAGTTTATATGTATATAGCTTATGTCCATAGCTTATAAATATATATATACAGCTTCTATATAGTTAAAAGGCTTACGAGTATAGTTTATATTAAGAGTTTCCTCAGATGGCACATACATGTATTTGCTCTTAATGCCTTCCTATATATATCCTTTTGTGCAGACATCAATTATTTCTTAGTTTAAGTCGATTGGCTTCTATTTGGGCGCTTTGGCGAATAATTTTTGCAGATGCGTGATGTTGCCCATCGTTTTGCATTCATTGTTTTATGGAATGCAATATTATCTACGATATCATAAGACTCATTAAAAACTAAACTATGAATATTCATATGCAATGTTATCTACGATATCATACAACTCGTTTAGCTAATCTATGAATATTCATATAAAATATTATCTAGAACTTCATAAAACTCATTAAACCAATCTATTAGTATTGATATGCAATGTTATCTAGGATTTTATAAAGCTCATTAAAAACTAATCTATGAATATTCATTTGCAATGTTATTTAGGATTTCATAAAACTCATTAAACTAATCTATGAATATTCATATGCAACGCTATCTACTATATCATAAAACTCGTTAAACTAATCTGTGAATATTCATTTTCCTTCCATTGATTTCACAGAACTTATTTGGAGAAATTGCAACACAGCATTTAGAGGAATAGAATGGTGTCTTCGATGACAACTGCATACCAACGCTTGCAGTGGCATTCAGCTGGTTGAACAATGTTTACGCTGAGACACTGTGGTCATAAAGAAAAAATCAAATTGGCTATTATAATCTATAGACGACGTAAAGGTCCCTTGAGCTTACTCTCAAAATATTGCCATGGACATGACTGTTAGGGACTTCCATTTTCTTTACCAGTGATATGAAGACGTGAAGGCGGGTGGTGTGTCTTCTCCCTCGCCATTCTGTATTCCCAAAGATATAATGACACCGGTCTGTTAATAGGGGACTTTGTGGGCAGTTCCTTAAGTAGAAACAGGTGGCGCCAGTATGCAAATAGGTCTAAGAAGATTGTGTTTATATTGGCCATGCTTTGTTTATTGATGTTGTTCCGATCGATGGCTGGCGTAAGAATTATAATTATGGATAAATAGCCGGCATAAATTTTATAATCTGGCTAACTTTTAGATTACTTTTGCGTGCAAAACAGCCAATCAATATCAAGCACACAATTTTACCTCGGGTAGCTTACCCACATTTGATACTGGCGCCATCTATTCCACAGAGGCCCCCATTGTAGCTTGGATGGGGAGCAGGCGAAGCAGGGATCTCAAGAGTGATATATGCCCAGGTAAGGAGCTGAACCCTTACCTATCGATTCTTATCCCTATATATACGTGCTGGCCACTAGATTGCCAGTGCACCCCAGCTATTTGTACAACCGTTTAATTTAGTGGTCTCCTATGTCATGTCATGTCGTGTTATGTTACATAAAGATATATATGCTTGTGTATTATATCATATATTTATAAATTATACACAAACCATTAATTATATTGTGTCGTGTTACGTAATGTTATTTTATGATAAATATTTAGATAAGCCACACTAATATTATGTTTAATCATATATTAATAATGTAATTGATGCCACAGGGCTTCTTTCCACACTATTCTCGTAGTTGTATATAGCCACGCAGATATCTACAATTGCGAGACACTAATGTTTCTACAGAAGTATCTGCCATTGCGAGGCATTAGTGTAGCCACACTAATAATAAATTATGCGCATATGCCAGATAATGGCCTTGCTTGCGATTGTAACACAACAAATATCTGCTCTTAGGCTCCATTAATGCTGGAACGTTTTACTGCGCAATTGGCTGCACAATTGCAACGCCTGCCCTCCATCATCATTATCAACCACCCATCATCATCTGGCTCAGGCTCCATTGTCTATTGTTCTATTGGCTTTCCATTTAGAACTGAATCATCGTCCTAACCGCACTCACCTTAACGGTAAATCAACCGCCTCTGACTTTTTGGTAACCAGACTCGGACCTCCTTCGGACTACCCTTTTGACAACCCATCTGACTGGATGCAGCTATCTTGAATAGGATGGTATCCTGCGCTTGATTTTAGAGTGGCACTTTAGAAGTCTAGAGCCTACGATTACAATTACACAAGTTTTAACCAGTGAGACACTCCACAGTGGCTACGAGAGACGTTAGCATTACGGTTGTGGGTACAACAGTGTTTGTTCTATCGAGATACGATTAGTGTGGCGCTCATAGTCAAGGGTTTCGGGCGATATGAAGTGAAACGTAATTGAATCAAGATTCCAGTCATCGAGTCTGATCTAGGGTCATTGACCGGAGTACGGCATTTGGCTTATAAACAAACATCGGACGCCAGAGAGCAGAGGGAGACCGTCGGGTGGACGAGGGGAGCCTGGACACGGGCCAAAAGAGCCAGAGAGCAGAAGGAGGCCGTCGGGTGGACGAGGGGAAGCCTGGACACGGGCCAACGGGGCGGTCCAGGCGTCCGTCTAACTGGAATCTATGGCTTGCTTTAGAAATTGGTGAAAGCCGCCGAGGAAGCTGAGTCCGCTCATTCGCCCGATCAACTGCTTGAACCGGTGAGATCAAAGGGATCAAAGGCATTTGGTTCACTTTGTTATTTCGATCGTTTGCGGCCTTCTACCGCAAATGAACAATTGTTTGAAACGGTCACGACTTTGTGTTTGTGGATTGTGACGATTAATTCGATGACGATGATGATGACGACAATGATAATGATGACGACGATGATGAGGAGGAGGAGGACGACGACGACAACGACCACGAAGACGACGATTACGATGACGATGATTTTGATGATGTTGCTGTCGATGATGATGATGATTGTGATTTTCATTATGATAATTATGATGATGATCATGATGATGATTATGACCAGGACGATAATGATTATGATGATAATTATGATGATGATTATGATAATTGCATCTATGATATTGGTGATTTAACAAGAATTGATTGATTGTTTCATTGATTGATGCCTTTGTTTATAGTCTGGAGTATTTCGTTATTCGCAATGCACGATATGTTAATATGTGATGGTGAAGATGATTATGATAACAGCAACAATGATCATTATAGTCAGTCAACCGTTATTGTCGTTGCTGTGTCATCGCTGTTGTCACTATTTTTGTCACTGTTACTGTTGTCATTGTTGAATATTCTGTTTTGCAACCATAGATCTAGGCAACGCCATTGATGATTATGTGCTACCTAATAATAATAAATAAAGCGATTGACGAACTATTATCTTTGGCCAAGGGTTATTGGTTGAAGCTCTGTGCATCAAACACATGCGCTATATAAATTGATAGATAGTAATATATTGCCTTTGCCCGACTGTACAGTGGGAGTACCATATGTCGAAGCGACTCAACATGTCACTCTTTCCGTTGGAAGAAAACCAACATTTCAACTACGCTGAAGTCAACTTGGCAATGAGCACGGTACACGTTCCGACCAACATTTTCGACGAATGTACGCGCTCACATTGTTCTTGCAATTGCGATCAGAATTGTTACATAGCGTAACTTCAAGAGGACACCCAATCAGAAGCGCTATTTACGTTACCCTAGATAACGTCAGATGTGAGTAAGAGCAGAATTTGTTCAAAACGAGCAAAGCAATGTACTGTAAGCGTCCCCAGTATCGGCCCACGCACACACATCGGGGCCAACCATCTTTCCGGATTACATTGAAATTGAATTGATTTGAATTTAATATAGCGCCCCTTCAACGACTACTCAGAGGCGCTCCCGATCCAGGCCCGAGCAAAAAGAATAGTCTTGAGGTGTCGATGAAATGTATCAGAGGGTTCTCTAGGAAGGAAGTGGATGACCGGAGAGAGGCCATTCCACGCTGTGGGGCCAGCAACGGTGAACGCCCTGGACTGTCATAAGTAACGTTACATTGATTCGGTGTGAGGGTTGAATAGTCGATGCATCTGTTCCAACTGTCTGAAATACAAACTTTAAACTCCTCTATGTTCGGAATATTGTTTCAAAAGTTTAAGCGGATACACGGACACAACTGTTCACATCATGCCGAGGCGTTTGATGAGATATTAGTAGCGCATTTGTGGTGCTCTTATTTGAGTAAACGTGCGCTATTAACGTCATCATTTAATAGCAATTATAATATCGAATTCCCTTCCTTGGTATATTTGCCTTTTAAGGCGAGCACATTTCATTGGAACAGTTAAAAATTGGTAATGGTGAAGTAAAAGGTCTAAAATAACTGAAAGGCTGTCGATCGCTCGCTTTGACTTCGCCGACATTTGCTAATCTTGCGAACTTTTGCGCATTATAGATAATATGGGATATGAAAATGACTACTTAAAATGTCAGTTCATACGCCACACAAAAGAATCTGGTCCATTCGCTTTTATGTCACCCGGGGATGACTCGAATGAGGTGGGTGAGGTGTTTCTCCGTTGCTATCCTCACAGACAATTATGGGTGAGCAACTCGCCCAAGGTGGCTACGCAGTGACTTGAGATAGGTTCGAACTAGCTGCTACCCTTCGGCTGCAAGGCACCGAACATAATCCTGCGCTATACCGCGTTCCATAGCCAAGCCATGATCTGTCTGTATATCTACATGTAACAAAGTACTTTGCTTCAAAGGACACCGAAATGCGCCTCTGAATAGCTATTTCCTTGAGAGGCGCTATATAAATTCTCAAATACGATTGATGAACTGTTTCGTTTAACGCAACCTTTAATTAAGACTGTTTTATTAAGGCGTGTTATATATATATATATATATATATATATATATATATATATTAGTTGTATTGTATGGTATGATCCTGTCACCATGCAGCATACAGTGTATCAGAGTGTAGGCCTAATCACATCGATGAGACATAGAGTCTGGTGAACTTTAAAGTCTAATCTGATGGCTTTCCTGGCGCTGGTATCACAATACATACGGCTGATGGTGGCTGGAATTGAAATCGCTGCCAAATATCAAAATGTACTTCAAACGCGAAATGGAAATTTAAAAGGTCAAAGGTAGAAGAAGTCTGGCTGTGATAGGTGAGGAAGTTGAAACATGTTAGTTTGGAATTTAGACCCGAATTACAATAATTACACTACAATACAACTATAATTTTATAATGCCCTTACTACAATTAGTTCAGAAGTGTACACAAACACCTTGACAGCTTATTGCAGATATATTGCAGAGCAATTATTGTACGCGAAGGACTTGCTCAAGGTCAATCCACAGTAATATGTATGAGGATCGAACCCGTATTTTCCGCGTTACAGGCCGACCGCTCTAATCAATCGACCACCGAAGACTTCGAAAGTCCAATTCTTAAGCTTTAGACCAGCCAGCCACAAATAAGCCCAACTCTGTTAAGACTACGAATCAATTATCATACACATTCAGTCCCTGCAAAGGATATTTCTGAATTAGCGAGTTCCTTGTCGAGAATGAAGAAATGCCAAATCTAGTACGTTTGTAGCTAACGTCATCTTGAACGGCATCACGTGGTCTAAGGTTTTGGATGAAACGTTCGTCAATAACTACGACAACGATTCGACGCTCACTTGGCAATTCTTCTGCAGTACTACTGGCTTTCTTCGAAGCTTCCCAGGTTAGAGAAGATTATCCATTCAGAGGCACTGTAGGTATTGAGTGCATGAGATGCAATAATGCATGTGCATTCGTGTTAATGTATGTATGCATGTATGTATGTTTTTGAGTAATGTATGTATGTATGTATGTATGTATGTATGTATGTATGTATGTATGTATGAATGTCTGTCTGTCTGTCTGTCTGTATGTATGTATGTATGTATGTATGTAATTGAGTGCATAATTAAATAGTTATATTGCAACTGGTCTTCATCTTAAGACTCGAATACAGCTATACTAACCAGATTTACACTCTGTATACTGTTTCATGTTTCAATTCTCTCAGTTTGTCTGTCCTTCTTTGTCTGTCTGTCGGTTGCTCTGACGAATTAGATTCGTGTTAACCAGTCTGCCTTTGCAATAGGCAAAGATGATCGATAGAACAGCTTTCCTGGTTTCTTTCCACGCCAGCATAATCATCATCATCATCATCGTCATAATCATCGTCACCGTCATTGTCATCGTCGTCGTCATTATCGTCTTCGTCGTCGTCATCATCTTCATCACTACCACGGGCAGCTTCTGCGCATGTTCCGCAACCAACGATGATCTGTTGGCGAGAGATGACTATCTTGTGATGGTGGATCCCAGAGGAACGGATCTCCTGAATGGATCCCATTTGTGATGGAATTGATCTGTTCGTGTTTCTCTGTCGTTGGATCTCTCTGCGTTCGTCACGCGAGGCACATATTCTGCTGCTGTGTATAAGGATCGTTTGGATTCGCATTTGTGGCAGGTACGCCTTGGCAGACGGAGAACTACAACAGCGAACAGAAGCTGGACGTTTTCGACTGCAGGTCACGTGGCTGGTGAGTTATGAGGTTATGATGAGGAGGAGAGGGAGAGGAGGAGGAGTAGAAGAATAAGAAGTAGAAGAGGAAGATTAAAAAGAAGAAGAAGAAGAAGGAAGGGGAAGAGGAGGATCATGTGGGTGTTTCCTATTTTGATGATGGCGATGAAGAGGAGATTGAAGGGGAGGAGGAGGATGCGGAAGAGGAGGAGGAGGAAGAGGAGAGGAGGAGAAGCAGAAGCAGGAGGATGAATAGGATGATGCAAGTGTTGAGGATGTTGATGAAGATGAGGAGCGAGTGGAGGAGGACGAGAAGTTGGCGGAGGAAGTGTTAATGGGCGAGATAGATCACATGTATATATATATATTATATATATATACATAAAATATATAAATAGAGAGATAAACTGTGGAGTGTAACGTAAAGTGTCAACGTAATGCAGTGTAAAACGACACTTTATATAGCATTGTTAATTCGTTTTTAATGTCATCAGGCGTTACTTTGCTAATGTTATCAGAGCTGGATTTCAAGCGACATCACACCACGCCACATGACATCAATTAACTCAAATTAATCGTAGTTAATTACACTAAACACAACACAGCGCATTCCATCACCTCCAAGTATGTATGTATGTATGTATGTATGTATGTATTGTATGTATGTATGTATGTATGTATGTATGTATGTATGTATTGTATGTATGTATGTATGTATGTATGTGTGGATGTATGTATGCATGTATGCATGTATGCAATGTATGCATGCATGTATGTATGCATGTATGTATATATGTATATATATATATATAGCCTTACGAGTCTATGACACGTTGCAGCGCTACGTTTATAATAAGTTGATGCACTTCGCTCAGCTTTAAGGCATCGATTCAGAAATTTAGGAGATTACAATTGCAATTGTCAGTGACTGATCGTTTTACGCTTACACTTACGCTCGTATGGATTTCAGGTACATCGAGGCGGCTGCTTACCCTAAGGACGTCATCATACTCCTCGACTCCAGCGGCAGCATGAAGGGCCTGCGCAGCGTCGTTGCCCAGGCAACGGTCGTCAAGATATTGGACACCCTTGGTTACGACGACTTCGTCAACGTCATTACGGTAGGACAATGCGCAGAAGCGTAATGCCCAGCAGAGCAAGCGACGACGGGGTCGAGGGTCTTATTACATCCTTGGTGCTGCATGTTTTTTTTAACGAACGGCCACGGAATTCCAATGGTGAATATTGTATGCCACGCGTGCATTTCAAGATACGTGCATTTGGAGAGAAATCGGCCTCCACTCCATGGATGCAGACGCCAATGATGATTTTGATGTAGCAATCGATGATGAAAATAATTATTAGCAGTGGTGATAGTATGATTAGTATCTGCTGTTGCTACTGCTGATACTACAACAATTACTACTCCTAAAATTTGATTATCACTATTGTTGTTATTATTATTATCGTTGTTATTATCATTATAAACATTACTATCGTTCTTACTATTATTGCTGCTACTATTACTTTTACTATTATTGCAATTATTATTATTAATATTAATTATTTTGGTAATAGCAGTTGCAGCTCAGTTCAAATGCAGTATCATTCGCTACAGAGTATGCCGATGAGTATGTTTTTTACATGCACATGTAAAAATGTAGCAGCAGTATCATTAGTAGTAGTTGTACTATTTTAATATTATTTCGGCTAATATTATTATTGTGATAATAATATTATTAAAATTGTTTGTATTACTATTTTTCGCTAAACTTGAATATGAAATGACTCAACCTTACCTCATAAATTCACTTAACCTTACTTCTCAAACTTACCTCAACCTTACCACGACTTTGCCTTGTAATTTTCATTGTTTTTATCATCATTATTTTTATCATTTCATTATCATTGCTTTTATCATTATTATTTTTATCATTGTCATTATCAATGTTTTTATCATTATTATTTTATCATTATCATTATCACTGTTTTTATGATTTTTATTTTTATCATTGTCATTATCATTGTCATAGCAGTTATCAATATCATTGTTAATTTCCGAATAGCTATTATTTTTATAGTCTCCTTTCCAATTGTCATTATTACTTTATATTTGTTGTTGTTGCTAGTATTCCGAAACGGCTGAGTATCTGGATAGTTGCTTTAATGCAACCATGGTTCAAGCAACAGAGGCCAACAAAAAGGTAAGTATGGCATTCTCAGTGTTTCATTTGGCAAAATAATAGAATAATATGTTAAATATCAGTTGCAAGGCATTCCAGGGGAAAAGCTACGCATTGTAAGTGACACGCAAATTGGTAAACACGTTTATATATATATATACATATATATAGATTAAATATCATTGTGTGTGTTTGAGAGTGAGTGTGTGTGTATAGGAGTAAGAGAAAGAGAGAGAGAAGGACAGAAAAAGAGTGTGAGAGAGACAGACAGAGACAGATAGAGACAGACAGACATACAGAGAAGGCTGCATTTCAATTCTGTTTGGACTGGTCATAGTAGTTAACTTGCTAGTGAGTGTCCAATCTTCACAGTAATGTACATGTTTGAGCAGGGTTTCCAGATACATGGGTAGCCAAAGGAGGACACAGAAAGCCAGAAAGGAGAGCAAATGATGACACATTGAATGCTTTACTCGGTAGTCATACGTCGCCTAAGTAGCCAAGAAACGAAAGCACATTGGAAAACTGAATAATATCAATTGAGGCCTTGTATCATAATGTTGCAAAGGTATATAATTATTTTAAACAATCAATTCCACTTCTTAATTATTCAGAGAACTTCTCATAGGAGCCAACCCTCTGCAGCAATTCCTCATTATCAATTACAGACGCAAAGATCATTTCACTGCTTTGGAAGCATTATTCCCTTCCACAAGTGTGAATGTAGAGTTGTTGAAGCAATAGTCCAATACGATAAATATACTAAAATGTTGGACATTTTCATCTACAAATGTATGTACAGTAGAGCGCGATCTGCATGCCTGCCTGTCTTTCTTTGTATGTTTCTTTGTTTGTCTCTAACCGTTTGCCTCTGCCTAATAAGCATATATTTGCATGTACTTGTATGGCATGTATATATGTATGTATGTATGTATGTATGTATGTGTATATATACAAGGTTTTCAGCGTTGCATTCCGGGCAGAGTACATGAGGCCAAAAGGAGTGCACGTCACTATGTCAGAGGGAAGCACAGTGATTGAATTGTCCGGGTTGGGGGGTTGGGAGGGTTCAACCCCTTGTTCATATTTACCCCCGACAGTTAATTCTCAAACATACCTTGGGGTCAAGCAAACCCCTAGAATGATCAGATCAGCTTTCAGGGGCACCCACACCCACAGTTACCCTTATATAAATATACTTATAAATATATATATGCGTTGACACCTATATTTATATACATTGTGATTTATATACACATTACACTCACATATTTATATATTCACATGTCGATGTGTGCTTATGTATTTAGCGACTGAGAGACGCCCTATCTTCGGTGAAAGCGTTGAACATCGCTAATCTTGATTTGGCGCTGACGGCAGCATTTGAATTGCTGAGAGCGGTTAGTACAAACATGTAGACATCTTCGCATCTACAGTCTTTACCATGGCAATAGAGTCTGTCACTCGAGGCTAAGAAAATTTATTGCCGTATTCATTAAGCACATGCACCTAGTTCTTCAGCGAAGTACGGAGAGCTTCTCGCCGTCCTCCCGTAAATACATAAATACAAAGAAAATGGTGAAACATATTTAATTCGTCCTGAGAGGAATTAGTGTAATAGAAATGTATACGCGAGGCGGTACGGATATAGACCGCGAAGCAATTTGCTTAGAATG
>OY365820.1:15790872-15792163 GCA_959347315.1 Bimastos eiseni
CAGTATACATCGTGCTTTCTATGTCTTCGACCCCATTGTATGGAATTAGCTTGGCGTGATGCCTTTTGCTTAGGGCTCACTCGGAGGCGATTTCTTACAGCCTTTAGACCGTCATTTTCAGCCGGGGTTGGGTCGGGATCTCATAAGAAATGACTGACTGGCTGACTGACCGACTGACTGAATGAATGATAGGTTGAGATGAGGTTTTGTGAAAAGGTTAGGTGAATCAATGAGGTACGGGTGAAGCAAATGCCAAGTGAGGTCAGGTTTTGTCAATTAATGAAGATGATATATCATAAGAAATTTAGGCAACTGTATATGAATACTGAAGTGCGTCATTAAGTTCGTAATTTATACTAAACTGACTGTGTATAAAAATTCACATAAATAGTGCGTATTATAAAGATGGACGCAGGCCTATGTGTTCGTGTTTTTGTAGGTAGATGTGTGCGTGTGTGCGTGTGCGTGTTGTGTGCACGTGTGGATAAACATTTACATAGGCCTATCGCAAATATTGTTATGTCTAAGAATATCCATTGAAATCGACAAAACACATCCAACTTGGTGACTTCCTCTCTGCTGATATGAAAGTCAATTATAGTTGAATACTAGAAAAGGCTAGTTTATTTCACTCGTTCTAGGTCGCCTCTCACGCATTTCAAGCCTAGCAGATGCTCACGAACATGTTCAGGTGAGCAGCTACTCAGCTTCTTAATAAAGATTTGTCGATTTCAGACTATCATGTTTTCTTAGTGGCAGTGTTACAACGCTCTTTGATTCAGTTATATACGCAATTGCACACATCATAGTTTATAGGTGCATATGTCACAACCTAGCGTGAAGACTGACTTGTTGAAGGTCCCCAGACAGTGCTCTAAGAGGAGGCTCATACCCTAACTCGGATCGTTACAAGCCAAGCGCTCTAACCAACCGGATGATGTATCACACTGCATTGTCAGCGATATGTATGAAGTGTCTCAGATTGCAGAAACTTGTTATTAATTATCAACAATAGGTAAAGAAGAACATTCCCCGCCATTGATTCATAATATTTCTCACCAGAGATATTTTCCTCCACGCTTTTCAATACTCAATGTTGCCAACCACATATCCCTACCTGTAATATATCACATTCTATCAGAACACACCCTGGATTAAGTTTCAGCCTCACTAAATGCACACCGCCACCAAAACCATCACTATTTCCTGAGATTCTTGTAGGGTGCTCTATAAGTTATCATATACACACATACATACATACATACATACATACACCACCCCAAACACCACC
>OY365820.1:15792363-15804863 GCA_959347315.1 Bimastos eiseni
AATCCATCACTCAATCCATCCACTTTTCCAACCATCCATTCATCCATAATCCCTGTAATTCATACACCCATTCCTGTTGCCATTCGTCCGTCCGTCTACTCATAACTCCATCTATCCCATCTATCCGCATGGTCTATCCATCCCTTTTAGTCATCCATCCATCTAGCGAATTTTAGACTTATTATACGCCAGCTTCAGATTTACTGCACCCTAGCCTCACATTTTCTTTACCTCAGCTTCAGATTCACTTTATCAAAAATTAAAATTTGCAGATTTACTTTACTCTGCTTCAAATTTACTTTACTCTGCTTCAAATTTACTTTATCCCAATTTCAGATATGATTCAACCCAGCTTCAGATTTACTTTAACCAAATTCAGATTTACTTTACCCCAAATTCAGATATGCTTAACCCTAGTCTTCAGATCAACTTTACCCAAGATTCAGATTTACTTTACGCGTCATAAATTTTCTTTCCATTCAATGTAAATACAATTGGTTGAGTTTTCAAGTTCCGAGAAAGCTGAATAAACCAGTTCTATTTTCTCAAGCCTCCTCGGTTGCCATCATCGTTGGAAGGAAGGCCGTAAAAAGCACAATCAAAAACCGTTTAATGTCTTTTGCTTTACGACAAAGAAGCTGCACAAATCTAGAAATTGGATCGGCCTAGACCACTACTACACGTGGATGAAACATGATTTTATCTTTAATCGATGTTGCAATTGTAGATCTGCAGGCCTTTACAACCAGCGAAGCACTGCTTGCTCCTTGGTAACCAATTCTTTCAGGCTCTTTATAGCATCTGTGGAATGCACATAGAAGCACCTTTCTAGTCACAATTATCGTCATCGCCATCTCGTAAAGCATATTATCAGTAGAGTTAGAGTAAATCAAACACGTGTTTCTAATAATGTGGTGTCACTGTGCTAAATAAGGATGACGCTGTCGTGATGATGAAGATGATTTTGTCGAATAAAAATAATGATAATGATGACGATTGTAAGATTAACAATGACTATTATGACGTCTGAAATTATAATGATGACGACAATGAGAAGAATGATGATGATGATGATGATTATGGTGATTGTGGTGGTGGTGGTGATGATGATGATGATGGAGGTGGTGATGATGATGATGATGATGATGGAGGTGGTGATGGTAATGGTAATGATGATGAAGTTGCCAAAGAGGGGAGGAGTAGGAGGAGTAGGAACAGAGGATGAGGAAGGTCCTGGTGCTGCTGACTGTTTAGGAACTACTGCACGATGGAGACTAATGAGACGAAACGTCCTGCTGTCGAGATGTTGATGAAGTATTTGACAAACGCCAAAGACAACGCTACATTCTACAATCAGCGCTGTAAGGAATCAAAGCATACAGGAACTGCAACCAATGACATTCATTATGTGTTGCCTTTATTACATACTAGTCTTACAGTCCATCTTATCTTGTAGGATTGACTTTTGAACAGAGCACGGATGCGCTGCTTAGGCCCTGAAATTCATCCACATCGCGAGTGTTTCAGGTCCGAGTGAGGCCGTGGTAAAAATAACGATGATGCAAGTGCAACTATCGGTTGTTATTACGCTGAATGTCAGAGAGTGCTGTAGATCGAAAGTGGAAACTTTCAATTATAAAATTTTTAAAGTAAATTGCGGGCTGAAAATAGTCAAGTTCATCTAGAAATTCACAAAAGAACATTTTCTGAAAGATTTCATATCGCCAAAGCACATATATAAGTGCATGCATGCATTGGTGCATGCATGCATTGGTACATAGGCTACTACAAACACAGATAAAGAATTCATTCTTCGAACAACTGTGAATGACGGCGCAGGAACATCTGATTACACTGTGTTACCTGTTTGCATGTTTGCGCTTGTGTCCCTGTTTGTTTTATTTCCTGTGTGCCTTGTGTTACCTGTGTGCTTTGTGCTACCTTGTATTACCTTGTGTTGCGTGCGTGATCTGTATTACCTTGTGTTACCTGTGTGATTTGTTTTACCTTGTGTTACCTGTGTGCCTTGTGTCACATATGTGATTTGTGTTACCTTGTTTTACCTTGTGTTGCGTGCGTGATTAGTATTACCTTGTGTTACCTGTGTGCCTTGTGTCACGTGTGTGATTTGCGTTACCTTGTGTTACCTGTGTGATTTGTTTTACCTTGTGTTACCTGTGTGCCTTGTGTCACGTGTGTGATTTGTGTTACCTTGTGTTACCTGTGTGCCTTGTGTTACCTTGTGCCACCTGTGTGTTTTGTGTTACCTTGTGCTAACTGTATGTTATTTACAGGTGATGTCGATCTTATCAGCAACCTTCTGTTTGATGTCGAGGCTACAAGAAGCGCCGCAGTCAGTTGGCGCAAGAACGACTATGACGAACTAGACAACATGACGACAAGATCCATCAGGTCAGCCACCACCACACCCTCATACTAAAGGCGCTACATAATCCAATGCGTGTAATTATAATTGTTATCATAGTCTCCAAACCTCTGAAGCGTCACTCGAAAGCGAGGCGCAGGACACCAGCTTATTCACGCTGCGTCAAGTCATATTTGTCAATACGAAGGAGATCCGATTCCAGATTTAGCTATGAAGTGTCAGCGACTTCATTTTCTTAGCCTTGTCATTTGAGGTCGGTTGGCAAGTCCTCTCTCTCACAGTCTCACGTTTTCACCGACACGTACAGTCAGTGTAGTCATTAAACCCGGTTGGACAGGGGATGCAGGTGGAGGGAGTTGAAATCTCGAACCAAATTCATAGTCTATTGTGGAGTTGAACCCTAACCACGACCATAACCATCTTTTTTAATTTTCCAACCAAACCCTCAACCTCTCGATTGAAAGTTCAGCATGCCAATCGTTACCCTATCAAACACTTGTGAGTGTTAATTGATTCCAGATTTTGACATACAGTTATTATTTTGTCATGCGAAGGAATGGCGTCGAAATGGTTTTCCTTGGAACGAGATCTGGATTAACTCGATACATGTATTTCGATCCATCACCTCCTGACCAGTATGTACTTCTTGCATTTTCACTTATTCTTTTTGTAGCATTGCTTATTCTAAAGTGAAAGCCTGGAAAATAAATTATATAGATTCCTTGTAAGATTGTTTGCATTTGGTTCTCCGGATTATGCTCTCTTATCTTTTATTCACATTTATCATAAATAATATAAAATACGGCTAATTACGGCATCAAACCAATTTCTCAATATCTGAATTCTTTCAAGCAACTCGAGTTATATCATGGATCTCGTAATCACATTCGCTCTCTTCTTTCTTTCTTTACAGATGAGTATTAGAAAAGAGGCATGTGTATCCAGACATTTGTCCAAGCGACCACCTTAGCTCCGTGACCATAGTAATGAAATAGAAGTCAGTTCAACTGCTGACCTCCTTTCAAACTTCAGAAGTTCGTACACGGGCTTATAACTGACCGTCAATTCAACTGTACGCATAAAGACTTGCTCAATATTACTAGACCCTGCGCAGTCGCCACCTCAGAGGCTCGAAATCGTCCTCTCTACGTAAGAGGCTGGGCGCTTTAGCAGTTCGACCACAGCGGTCCATTTATCTTACAGCAACGCAGCATACGTTGTGTTACATAAAGTTGCATTATATATACAACGCCCGAGTGTTACACTCGTATTTGATCTTTAGGACTTTCATTTTGGAGCACAGTTCAACCACTGAGGAGACATATTACTCAAGAGCCGTCGACAATGGAGAGGGAGTCTTCACGTTTTCCGTCCCATTCAAAGACGGTTTGCTTTCACGTGATAAACGCATAACAAATGTTTTTCAAAGCTGTAATATTTTTATTTCAATATATTTTTAACATAAAGCATGATAAAATGCATTATCGAATAGACGTGTAAAATATGAACCCCACATCTCATAACTTTCTGTCTGGTCTAGATTAGCCTCGAATTGTCATATAATTATGAAGATTAAGTAAATGAAGTTGCCCATACCCTGGCATTATCTCACGCTACCTCTATGGACTGCTCCTCAATGAGTGGCCGTGGAGTAATGCCGCTATGTCTCTGTTTGTCTGTTTATCTGTCTGTTTCTGATTATCTCTCTCTTTCTCTTTCCTTACTCTCTTCTCCCTCTCTCGATCTCTAGATCAATCAATCAGTCTATCAAAAGGCTTGATATAGCGTCTCTATAATTTTATGAGAGGGATAATGCTTATTCATTGTCTCTTGTGCAGTTTGCTTGCAATATCATGCGTCATGGTCTGCCAATGTATACTTAGTAGTCTGGGTGTTGATTAGAACAGATTGGTACTCTTACAGATAAAGACGAAAAGGCTGCGAGCGTTGTAACCGCCGTCACTCCCTTGTCGATCGGTTCAGATGGCAAGGAAGCCGTTGTGGCTGTGCTTGGTCTACGCATGAAATACTCAAAATTATACGAATTGTTTCTCAGTAACACAAGAAACTGTCCAGCCAGAGAACCGAACTGTACCGACGGATGCGCAAGTCCTGTAAGTCAGTCATTCAGTTGGTCAGTCAGTCGCTCAGTTGATAGGTCATAAATCCACGATGATATTTAGTTTAGCTTGAGTGGTGTTATGAGAATAAAAATTTTTAGATGAACTTCAAGTCTGTACTTATTTTTATATTTTCTGTCAGTCGGTCGGTCAATCGGGCATTCATTCAGTCATTCATTAATTCACTTATTCTGTCAATCATTCGTTCAATCAGTCGGTTTTCCCATTCATTGTTGATTTATTCATTCATTCAGTCAAATTCATCAAATCAGTCAGTCAAATACCTTATTTTCGCTACCAATATTTTTTCCATATTTTCATGGAGTGGGCTCAAAATTTTTTCGAGTACAATTGCAAAGCGGTCTATTGCCTAAACTGTGCACTTAGTAGGGCTAATGCACTACTCTATTCTAAAAAGATGAAACCCATGGGGTCTTCAAACTCAGGTATATCTAACTGAAAGCAAGTTTTAAGTTTTGAAAGTTGATAACATGATGATTATTACTCTTGCATTAGTCGATCAGTAAAAGCCTTGACTTCGAATGATTTGGACCTACTCAGAACATTGCTTCAGTTTATGAGTACGATACCTTATAGGGATGGATGAACGATTATGTAATGGCTGATTATCTAGTCTTTTCTCTATTCACAGTAATGTTGCATATGAAATTGATTAATTATGTACTTTACGGTATTTCAGGACTACAATTGTTATCTCCTGGATGAGAACGGATACATTGTGCTCTCGAAGGATGAAAGCGAGGTTAGCGTCATGCTACACACTGTCTATGAACGTTTGATATGACCCACATGAAAGGCCTATACGGGTAGTATCTGGTCATATTATGCCTGCAACGGTCCGATATGGGTTAATGGGTCTGATGTAAGTCCCATGTAGAATGCTAGCAGAGAGTTGCCACCCCCTTTGATCTAAGCAGCTCTGGTATTGTTTTACCATATGTGATGTGATATCATCCTCTAATAATCTTTTCTTTTCGTCTTATCTAGGTATTTTTAAGCACAGCATTTTACTTAAACACGAAACGCAGCCCATATTCCAATCGTCGCTTCGATTATAATTCCACGGTGATTTTTAGTTCAGCCTGACTGGTGTCATGAGAATAAAAGTATTTAGATAAACTTCAATTCTGTACCCATTACTATATTTCCTGTCCATGATGAGATCCTGCGCCATAATTTGTCAACATGCTTTCATTCATTTATTCATTACGAAAATTTATATAGCGCCCCTTCAAGAAATCTACTCAGAGGCGCTCTCAGCCAGGCTGCTTCTTCGTAGGTTGGCGGCTTCTTCGGAGAGTTGGAGGGCATGGGAGCCATCATGAACGAACTGATATTGGAGGAGAGTGACGATCCTTCGAGGGAAGAAGGTGGATACTTCGACGGAGCAGTTTTCCGACGGTGAGAAACTGAGCTAGCTAACATTTCAATCGCATTGTGATAGGCCTATATCTGAATAGGTATATGGCGCCACTTCAGAGGAATTATTAAAATAACCAGCATTATTCCTTCTTTATACATGGACCAGTGATTTAACCGTATCCAAGGTGGAAACACTTCCTCATCACATTCTTGTAATTTGCCATAGAATGAATAGACCAAGCCAACGTATTTTAATGGACAAGGCTCACGTATTCTTTTCCATCGTTTCTATTTCTAAATGCCTTTAGAAATGCTATGGAATTGATAGGATCTGTTTCTAAGAATGTTGTTTCTGTTTGGCAAAGCATTCGAATGATCGACTATCACGCCCTTTGCGACGTGTATAACGACGCTCGCTCCAGTAGTTCATCGTCGGCCATTGTTGAAGTATGCATTTTAATCATTTTAATTTTACTATTGGAATCCTTACATCAACTTTCCATGCATGTACCTCTGACCCCAACATTTCCTATCTCTTTTTACTCTTAACCTTCCCTATCTCGCACCTTATTCAACTTTTCATATTATTTCTTACCGTATGCGTCTGCTTTCCCTACCTTTTAATTACTTCAAGTTTACCTTCCCGTTTTCTTATCTCGACATTTCCTGTCTATTTATCTACCTAAACTTTTCGTATATCGCTTTCCTTATCTCAACTTTCCTTACCTTTTTCATTATCCCAACTTACCATTAATTATTTTAACCTGATTTTAGCCACGACGTAGATCTATAAACTGCAATGCTCTTTATTGAGACATGGATGAGGATTAAGGCATTTATGACGAAGACTTGGATGGTTTGGACATGTAGAGAGAATACCAGTTGACTGAATCTCAGACAATGCAATATACATGCAGGATTCGAGAGAAGAAAAGCAAAGGCAGACGAAGACTACGATGAATATATTAACTATAGATGAGGATATAGCATCACTTAGACTAACAATAAACTTAGCGAATCATCGATGACAGTGGAGGTCATTTATTTTTACCCATTGCCGCCAAATGGCTGGCATCAAGAATAACTGATGATGATGATGATGACGATGACAATGACGATGACGATGGTGATGCGATGACGACGATGACGATGATGATAATGATGATATTTAAATCTGTGATGATTTGTCTTCTCTGTCTCTTATATCAATATTCTAAAGAAATTAGACCGAATATATCCTTAAACAGGCCGCATCGCATTGAAGCCAATGTTATCAGCTTCTGTGCATTTGAGCAAAATATTTTCGGCTTGTTTTTAGATTTAAAGAACGAAATAACTATATGGTTATACCTGTATGTATATTTTCCTTGTGAGGCTGTTGAGATCACTCTTCGATCTGCTCAATGCATCAATAACGATCATTCTTTTTAGCCTCTGCAACAAATTCTGTCGAGTTTGGTGAACATCCTACACGAAGTGTTTCTGTAAGTTTCAAAACGACAACAGTTCTGCAAGACTGCATTATTATTGTCATTTTTATTATTATTATTATTATTATTATTATTTTATATTATTATTATTTTATATTATTATTATTATTTTTATTATTATTATTATTATCGTAGTCGCTCGAGGTAGAAATGATTCATGAGACTCAGTGAAACTAAAGCAGGGTATGCCATGAAACTCGAGTTAGTGGTCCTCGTTCCCAGTAGGTCGTTACTATTTGTACAAAAGTTTAATAGGCAGAGTACGACAGAAATGCGTATCTGCTGCGTTAAATGTGAATCTGTTATTTAAGCTTGATATTTAAAAACAATCGCCCTGGGTTCTCTGTGACAGACGACCTATTGTCCTTCATGTTTTCAAATATTGCACTGCACGCAGGACTGTGTTTTATCGTTTAATATGGAATCGCATAGTACCATAATTATGCATATAAACCATCATAGCTGCTGTACACATTTACTATATATATACTATATAAATATATATATATTATGTACATAAATAAACATGAAACGTGTCATAGCGTTGCGTAAATATAATTTGCGTGACAGTTGTAAATTTGAGGTCACGATTCTGTCACTATGAGCATTGTGTTGTAACTAATCATGATATAAATAAACTCTAGTGTAAGTAAAATATAAGTAAATCCTTTGAAGTTTTGACGTTAGGTTAAATCCGGATTGCATCTTGTAGCCATTACAAGGCATCTATCGATGGCACGCCAAATCAAACCGCAATGAGGTCAGCATCTAAGAGATCTTTGCCCCAGGATCGAAACTGTATTCAGAGTCAGAAGCATGGAGCAATTCGTCATCCATTGTCGTGTGACTATTTCTAACTGTAAGATGCCTTGTCTGTTTTCTCTAGATTCTTTATTCAATTTCATTTTCTGAACTGGCTTGTCTACAAAGACGTCCAAGGTGGGATACTTTCTCTACCGATTGAACAGATTAGATTAATTGAATGGATTTGTGGCACTGTTCCACGATGCGTTTTGAATCTTTTCAATTATTCTATAGCGCAACAATGACAGTTGCATCTAAGGGTTAAGAGAGGGAAGTTAATATTATTAAACGATCGCTAAAGACCACCATCAAATAAATTAAATAAAAATAATAAAATCAGCAGAATTTCATACAGGCAGAGAGAACATTGTTTAACCTAACAGTCAGATACCAAAGAATCCTTCTATCTTAAGCAATCTTATGTCACTTAGTCACGTCAAGATTAGTTTAGCAAACACGTGAACGAACGAACTAACGAACAACAGTACAAACGACTGAACAATTGAATAAACGAATGAACAATTGAATAAACGAATGAATAATTGAATAAACGAATGAACAATTGAATAAACGAATGAACATTTGAATAAACGAATGAACAATTGTACAAACAAATGAACAAACGAGAATGTGAAAAATGGAGATCAGAGGAATAGAGGAACACATTAAAGAGACCAAGACGTTTTATCTTCATTAAAAGGTGACGAGTTAAACACGGGCTTCGGGGGCTACATGGAATTGAATGCAAGCACCGACAATACAGACTACAAGCAGTACTACGAGGGGCTCGATTACAGGGATGAGACGGTCTCCGAACTGATGCTCGGATGCGCCAGGCTCATCTCCGACTCTCAACCACGGAGTCAAGGGAAGAGACAGCAGATCAAGGACTGCTTCGAAAACATCCGCCTTAAGACGTCGCCTCGTTTCGTTGGGACCAGACCCTGCGTTAAGATGCATCACTACTACGTTGCTGACGACACTCAACTGTCTTTACACGCAACGGCCACCAGCTGCAGAGGCAAGGAAGACGAATGTCCAAAGTGAGTAATCACTTCTGAATTTACTCCAGTAGTGATCTATAATATAATGTAATGTAGTGTAATGGGATGTAATATTATGTAGTGTAATATAGTGTAATGTGACGTTATGTAATCAAAGTAGTTAATGTAATTAATGTGATTAATGTAATGTAATGTAAAGTAGAGTAGTAGTCATTAATTTCGCCACGGGAGGGGTAAGGGGCAGCTGCCTCCCTCCCTGCCCAGCTGGGTCTTGGGATTCGTGCAAATTCGATGAATTTTTTTTTTTGGGGAGGGGGGGGCAAATACTCTACGTGGTTGGTTATTTGACATATCACATTGAAGGTCTTCTATTATTCAAGTTTGTTTTCTTTTCAGAGACATCACTGTACAATGCAGGTGGCGGATTGAGCTTTAAAAAGTTTACAGAAAGAATAGTGCGCCTTGAAAGTCTCATAAAATATGAAAACATGGATAAATTTGCTAAATGTATATCGCAGTTTAAAACATTGAAATCTTTTACAATGTAGGCCTAGGTCAGCATTACTATTTTCGGCACACAATTTACTTCAGATTCCGATATTTGAACACTTGAACTTTGAACTGCTCAAGTTCAGTTGGGCGAAACGTTATCTCCGAAATGATCTTTCCGACCATTTAATTAAATAACGGTGGCCATTTGCATTCACGTCATAAGTTGAAGTTATTTAATGCTAAGTAGCAGAAGTTGCAGTTTAGCGACACTGTGTAATGACAGATATCATTAGCGTCGCCCTCCTCCTTTATTCAGGTTTGGGACTAACACTGTCAAAGTGCAAACAGTGGTGAAGTTTACTTAACATTAAAATCAAGCGTGTTAGTGATAAACAACGGCATGACTCGGAGCGCTTGTCAAATGATCAAGACATCGGGTAGAGCCACCCGGAAACCATTTCAGAGGCGAAGCGACGCACCCGCTGAGTTAAGAGTTCAATTCCGGGCGAAGCTGGGTAGCACTGCTAGTTTTACGTTACAACTTACTTCATCTCGCTTTTAAAAAGTTGACTATGGCTTACAGTCGAGGCCTAGCAAAACACTTTCAATGCTTCGACTGCCAACGCGGCGTACTTCAAACGTCTAAGTTCTCACCTCCTGTGCATATAATTTAGTCAAATTAGGAATCAATAAAATATTCTTTATAATAACAGCAACAACAACAGCAACAACAATTACAACAACTACAACCGCAATAATAATAATAATAATGTCATTATTATTATTGCTATTAATTAGGCCAATAATTATCAAAATAGAGGCATGTTAATAATTACCCGAAATCTTTATGTTCCTTGGTCTTCACAGCAAGTTCAGCGTCAACCGAATTCCTGGAACGAATCTAATGCTTATGGTGGTCGATACTAAGTGCAGCTGCAAGCAGGAGCCAACTGTCAGCTCCGAGCCTTTCGAAATCATCTATATCCTTTCATTTTCTATTTTAATCTCATTTATTTAATGATTAAGAATGCACAAGGTATCAGTTTATGGTAACTTTTAATCCAGATCATTCGAAATCTTTTGTATCGCAATATTCTCTAACTAAGCAGATGAATATAATGTATGTGAATATTTTTATGACTGTTTTTAGACGATGATGATGATATACATTTATTTAACGATGCTTACATAACAAGAATGATATGTGCCCTGTTTTTAAGACTTCACAAAGCCACTTTTATACGGCTATCAACAAGAGTTCCTCATGAGATGATGAACAATCCATCTTTACTAAATACCCGACGCAGTCTGATAAAGTAGACTTCCGATCCGATCAAATTATATGCCTGGCACAATCTCTAGTCTCCTGGCGATTGGTCTTGAATCTCCACTTGGCATTCCTGGGCAATCCCTCTTAAGACTGGCATGAGAGTGTAACGCTTTAGAGATCTCTTGATTACAACTGCGATTCTTTGTCGTAATAGTAGCCTCAAACTTCTAAAGCGCCACTCAATAGCCAAGCGCAGCATTATTTAAATCACGATTATTATAATTAGGCTACACATAATATATAGAGCTTGTGTATCCGTCCACTTACCGTTGTGTACGCCTGTGTACATGCAAATGAATGGGTTTGATTGCTTTGCCTTATCTATCGTCTCCTACATAACGACACGTACACTTGCCAGAAGCTTCAAACTGAGGCTTATCGAAAACGACCTCAAGGATGTCACGCACAAAGCAGCGAGGTAAGAACAGATGGTTCAATTACGACCTACAATTACAAATTACAGTTACAAATAACAACTACAAATTACAATTACAAATAACAGTGAAAAATAACAATTAAAAATTATAATTACAAAACAAATTCAAAAATTACACATCACGGTAACCTATAATAAATACAAATTACAACTACAAATTTACAATTACAAATTACAGTGAAAAAAGTAACAATTACAAATTACAATTTAAAAACAAAATAACAAATTACAGTGACGTATAACAATTACAAATTACAGGCACAAATTACAAATACAAATGAAACTGAAGACAGTAACAAACTGCAATTACAAATTACAACGACAAATTCTGATTACAAAGTTTTATTAGCTTACTGTTGTTCATTGAACTCTCGTTCATGTTCGGCATGTAAATCAAGCGATAGAATATATTTTTGGTACGTCTTAAAAGCTGCATGCTGTTTCCTTTAGGAGGATTACTCCGACTGTGGACTTGGGAACAGGATCGAGCCAACTACAACAGCATTACTAACGCTACTCTTGACCGCTTACCTCGTTATTGAATTTGAACTGATTACGTAATTCCAATTTCAAGCACAGTTCTATTTATGGCTCGGCGCCTGAAGTCCGTTTATTATCTTCAGCGAATCATGTCGCCTTGGAAACGAGCGAGAGGGAAGACAGGCTTGACATCACGTCTGTTTATGACTAAGACGTCAGTAAATAGGCTACGTCAGCGATTATGAAGAGAGTGATGTCGTAAACAATGCTATCGATGATGATGATGCTAACGACGACTACCACGATGATAGTGGCGATGATGGCCATGATGATGTTGATGGTGGTGGTTGTGAAAAGAACCTAAAGTAGGTCGTTCATGTTGCTTTAACGTATGCCGTATTGTACTGTACAAGCGATCGCCTATGTACATGTAAGCAACGCTTAAGAAGAAGCTTGACAGATGCCATAATTATACATGTTCTTTACACTACTCGTACATTGCATAATAATAATGGTAATAATGATAATTGTAATTATAATAATGATGGTGGCTGTAATAATAATAATAATGATGA
>OY365820.1:15807363-15832363 GCA_959347315.1 Bimastos eiseni
GTTCTCATCCGTTCAAGTACACGTGCACTCCTTATCTCGTCTCTCGTTTCATTTCCAATTGGTGGGACTTAAGTGAATTCCTTATCGGAAGCACTTCCCACTGCGTCTCTCACTATCGTTTCCCTCTTGAGAATCACCACCAACACCAGCACCGCCATAACCACCATGCCACCACCAACATCTCCTTCACCACCCATCTACCTCCGCCAACACCACTATTACTTTCGCAAACACCGCCACCAACATCTCCTCCTACATCTCTTCCACCACAACCTTGAGTTTAATTTATAAATATTTCCAAAAAAATTGATATTACTTTTGTAAAATTGGCAGCCCCTAAATATCGGTAGCCGTAGACGGCTGCCTAGTTTACCTAACAGTGTATGGGGATGATTTCTTCCAGGCACTATACAACTTAATATGCACATGTACACTACATATGCACAGCATATATATACATCTACAGCGTATATATATATTTGTATATGTTTGTGTGCTTGTGTTTCAACATAATCCACGAACCCCCAACAACGACCGGGGTTCCTTAAACTCCCCATCCAAAGAAAAGCTCTCGTAAGGTTACTCATGCATCGCTTATTCCCCGCACTTCAGGCCAACCTCCGCATTCTCTGGGTAGGCTAACAGTGAACAGGTGAAATTAATCTATTACAATGAGCTCAGTAAATATTATTTAGCGTCGATATAGTTCTGGAAACCTATAAAACTATGAATCTCTAAGTACCGTCAAACTCACCGAAACGACGTACTTGATCTGGATACCCTTGTAGTACTTGCACGAGGTACCAGGTGATGATGGAATTAAGACACTTTCGGTGTTCCATACGACCGTGCTGTAGGGAAGAGTCTCTCCCTTGCGCAGGGTAGCCACGTTCGCCGAAGTCTTGCGAATTTTCTTCCCTGCCCGGTAGGTTACGTGCTACAAACGTAATCGTGAAGTACGCGGTTCATCGCTAGAGAGAATTAGATGAAAACTCCAGGCGAAACATAACCTAATCTAAGTTATTGCCGTCAGTTTTATTTTTGATTGAAATTCTTTTAAGAATTCATCATCATCATCGTCGTCGTCGTGTGAACCCCCGGGATCGCTACCTCTGTCTGCATTTACTTAAATAAATAACTGTGATATTCGTTAGTTGAATTAAAATTGAAACACAAATGAAACCATCTAGGGAAATCCTGAAATAAACGTCTTATAGTGAAATTTTTTAAAATGTAGACTCAATGTTGGTTGAGTGGTCGAAACACATAGTTATACTAATAAGTAAAACAGTTAAAACTTTTAGGGAAGACGTGGTTTGCTTGTGACCGTCTCACCTGAACGAGAGCGACGCTGGTGTCCTGTAGTTTTCTTCTGCTGTTGTTTTCCACCTCCACGTAGAACTGGATGCTCTCTCCAGGAACGTATCCTCTCCTTCCGATCCGTAGTTCCACTGTCACAGCGCCACTCCTGATGCACATAAGTCCAGGACTGAATTCGCCGAGCGCTCCTATTGGTCGCTGCAGGAGGAAAATATTCAAAATACCTTTATTATTCTTCAACAGTTAAAGTCATATATTGGACATTTGAAACAGGTGATGCCAGTCCAAAGTCCGGATAAAGTGAGTGGGCGACGGGTAAGCGACTCTGGCGGTCATAAACTGCTGCTTAACACAGGAAATAATATTATTTCCACATATGCTTCATACGTCCTGGATGATGTGAGTTCATGTGAAGCCCTTCAAGCCCATATGGGATCATGACTATACGAAATTTGTAAGTCCTATGTGTTGAACACAATAAACCCCAGACATAAATACACCCACACACACACATACCACATATATATATATTTATATATGCATGCATACGTATATATATATATATACACACATATACATTAATTCATACCTTTCATCCGCCTTCCAATTTCTCGTTAGCAATAGACAACCCACAATACCAACTCCTCCATCTTCCTTTCTCCCTCTCTGATCTTCAGGCAATCGGATCTCTCTGACTGTGTGAATCGTTTGGTTGGTTGCTGTTTAACACATCTGTGTTATAGTCATAGTGCCGTCGCCCTCCTCTTTTATCCAGGCTTGGGACATACACTGCAAGGGTATGGACGGCGGCAAAGTTTGAATAAGCATGTAATCTGCACTTGGTTTCTAAGTAGAGCTTCAGCTACTTTCAAGTACTTATAAGTTAATTATTGCTAATTACGATTAGACCAAACCCCCTTTGATATTAGAACACCAGCTTTTATAACTATGGTTTGTAAGGACGTATGCTTATCCACAACCATCTGCCTATGTGGAGTTGCTTAAATACAGTGTTTTCTCTTGCTCTCAGCCGTCGAGGCATTCAGAGGTACATGTAGGTTACCGGAAAAATCTACCGACAGAATGTTTCAACTGCTTTCTATCCATGGTCTCAGAAATTCGTCATACACATACTCTAGCGTTTGTTTTATGAGCTAATCCTCGGTCATCTATCATTTGAAGGTGTGTTGAAATCTCTTCCACATAGAACATTTCAGCTCTTTTCAATCTGAGGAATTTGCAAAGCACAATCTCTAGTGTTTGTTTTATGAGCAGGGCTGATACTCGCTCAACTGTCAGGACTCCAGGCGTCCGATGGAATGCTGACAAATGTTTACAGAAAGAATGTTTCAACTTTTGCGAGCCAGGAAACGTGTAATACAGCTCCCGTGTTTTTTATGAATGTGGGGCTAATGATTCTTAGTCCCCTAAGCCACCGATAACCCTTCCCAGTTTCTGATTCCGATTATATAAACATAAATTGCCTGATGCCAGCAGCTCACAGCAAGTCTAGACGGGACGTGATGTTTGTAAACAGGAACACACAAGAAAGTACAGTCGAAGTTTTATCGTCACTGGTCCAATAAATTTATTTTTCAATTCACCTTCACTTATTGATTGAAAATTGAAAAGGTACGAGTTTAGCATAACTGGTAACAAGGACAAAGAGTAAACCCAGTCACACATAAGTAAGGCTCCCTATTGACAAGCAGTACAGAAGCGAGGTAGAACTTGAGCGGATTGGTAAGCCTGTTAGAACTTTATTTAGGTTAACATTGCTCCTATTCAAGGGTGTAACAAGCGGGGGCAGAAGGGCACCGCCCCCCCCCCCCAGTTTCAAAACGCCTCCCCAGTTTTAGTGCTCAGTTCCCCCCATAAACCCCTCCCCAAATCGGTTCTTTTTATGTTTGGCTTTTCAAGATTACCTTCGTTAAAATAATTTGTGCCCCCATTTTTCAAATTTATGGGGGCAAAATAAAAAAAAGTGGGGGACCAAAAAAAATTTTGGCGCTTCGCGCAATATTTTATAAATAATGCACCCCACTTTTCAAAAGCTTGTTACACCTCTGAACCTATTGAATACCACGCAAAACTGTTCCAGTCAGACATCAACTCTGTCCTCATGCCCATGAACAATTGGTTGGACCCATATGGGGCATTATAAAGATTTGATCGTATCAGAGGATTTATATGGCGCTATTCTGAAGCATTATAGCGTTACATCCCCAAGGAAATAAGAAAATCTTCAGGCCATGAAGAGAGGAGGTTGGAGTCCTACTAAAAGCGTACTACGGACGCTGGAGTATGTCGTTCCACATAGAAGGGACTACGATAGAAAAGGCCCAGTGTTGAGTTATGGCGGTTATTGCCCGTGATAAAAGAAGATATTGAGTAGATCCGCAGACCTAGGCGGGCGGGAGGAAGCAGCAAGCAGAGGTTTTCCCATTAAGTCGCAGAGACATTTGGAGCTAGATCCTGTTCAGTTCTCATGACCAAAAAGAGTACCTTGTATTGGATGTGAGAGACAATGGAAAGCCAGTGCAAGACATCGGTCACGTAGCTAGAAATTTGGAAGTAGCGAGGGAGACGAGCAGCATGGAACCATTGGCGATGTATGGGTCGAACGTGGGCATGGTGACAAAGCAATACACGTAGTACGTCTTAACCTGACATCTTTATTGGTTGACCTTGACATGGATAACTTACGGCCAGCTCCGGTTCGTCATTGAGGTCGATGAGACATTTCAGCGTGAAGTCCTTCTCCCTCTCAATGTCAAACTTCCACGGCCGTACAAGGGTGGCCTTGACCCCGTACCTGACCTGACCCCAGCGACCCTCGAATGATCCGGGCAAGTCGTGCGGCAGGTCGAACTCGAAAGGGTAATTGTGGACACCCGCTGGCAGGTAGATGCTCTCTTCCGCAGCCTCAGTGGAAACCAGATTAGAAGAACCTCGCCGGCCGTTGGGCATCCGCACGAAAAGACCCCCGTCTTCAAAAATAATAAACGTTAAACGGTAAACGGTAATGACCCGCAACCCAAAGAATAGAGTTTTTAGAAAAAATAAAGGCAAGCACTAAAGGTAACGAAATAGGAGGTATTCAGGCGGAGATGGTTTGAATGAGATTCTAGGAAGTTTGAAGAATACATGCACCGAACATTTATACATGTATAGACAAATTGACATCCATAGGCCTACATAAATAAACAAACATGCATACGTACATATAATTATGCATACTTAATATATGTATAATATTATTATATATGACTCATCACCATGTCTGCTTAATAGCATGCATATGTGTGTGAGTTCTAAGTATGCATGCATATATTCCACGTTATTCTTGAATGAATACATACATACATACAAACATACATACATGCATGCATGCTTGCATGCCTACATACATACATAAATACATACATACAAACATACATGCATTCATGCATGCACGCATGCATACATACACACATACATGCAGCTCATGCATATATACTTACATACAAGTATGCATACATACAGGTTACTTTTACCTACGTAGATTGAGGCTCCTAAAATTGTCATAACTATCATAACCCCATTGGCCTATATGAATAAACATGCATATATAAATACCGTATATACATACATGCATTTGCACATACTCATTTATTTATCTACCTGCTTACACTGATATTATACAGGTTCATACGTACTTGCATATTAACGTACATGTTTTAGTTAACTAGTTAAAGACAAAAAAACTTCTGTTAACTGCATTTTACCCTACTGCAGAATAATATTTCATGGAAAGAAAGGGTAGGCCCGGATAGTGGGATCTTTGGATCTCTTAGGGTCCTTCTTTTTCCCTATTGTCCCGTCCCTAGAATATTATGTTATTGTTAAAATGTTCTTTTGTATAGCTCTTTTTTTTTGCTAGTTGTTATGTAATAACGGGATAAAAAAACATATTTGATTTGATTTGATAGTATACAATGACATACATTCATACAGATTGCCTCTAGCTTTTAATAATTAAATTATATATACATGTAAGTTAGTCCATCGTGTACCTATTTTCATTAATGTCATGGAATGGTCTAAGAAGACTTCGTTGTTTCGTAGAAGGACTTTTGGGGCGCTGCCCTTGATGTAGGATCGTTGCTCACCCCACGACACTCTACCATTGCCGTAGATCTGAAGTTTCAGGTCTACAATTGCAACCATCACAACTTGATTGACAAACAGACAGGTAGTCAGACAGACAGACAAAGAGAGCGACACGCAGACAACAGATAGGCATTTAGACATGGATATAGGAGAAAGACAGACAGACAGGTATGTGTAGACAGGTACCCAGACAGATTGGTTATAATATTGGAGTCGAAGTAAGGCGTAAGATGAGTATGATAGAAGAATCATGAAAGGATTTTCAAATTCAGTTTATAGCAGTAAGCTAAAAGGTGGGACGAGAAAATTATAAGAACGTCAGGATAGCGTTCTTAAAGTTTAGTTTTCGTTTTTAATTAAAGCCTGAGAAGAGGTTTCAAGAGAAGAAGTATTAGTGAATTACATTCGCTTAGTCACTGTTAAACGACGCTATACCAGAGTAAGGAGCTGATTCGCGTCCGTCCGTCCACCTACCCACCCACCCTATCTATATCTATCTATCTATCTATCTATCTATCTATCTATTTCTATCTATCTCTATCTATGCATCTTTATCTATCCATCTCTATATATCTGTCTATAACTTTTTATCTATACCTATCTACTATCTATCTCTATATCTATCTAGTTATCTATCTAGTTATCTATCTATCTATGAATTTGATATAGCCGACTACTCGAGGGGCTCCCCATCCAAACCCGCGCAAAAGGACAGACTTAAGGTGTCGAATAAAAGCATCAGAAGGTAGGCCTACCCATGAATGATTTATGTCGGCAGGGTCGTTATACTGATACTATTACTACGGCATCAGTTTGAAAAGACGATTCGGGTTCTAAAAGACCTAATAATAGAACTAACGAAGCCCCCTTCGAATTTTGATTCTTCTGATCGACCTTAAATTTTCAGCATAATGTACTGCAGTACGGTCGTCACACTGCAAATATATATATAGAAAGCTGGACTACTACAGAATTAATTATCCTTTCGACATCACCATATCCGCTATTGGCCAACGCCGTGCTTTTTCGGTCGCTATCTGGGATGGTCTCCCATGTGACCTGCTCTCTTTACTAGTTGTTGTCAAACCGGCAGGGATTTAGAAGTTGCTCAAGTCTTTTTCTTTAGTCGTGGTTGAACTAGTAGCTCTACTGGGTAGGTTTCTATATATATATATATATATATATATTAAAAGAGCGCTATGTAAATGAATGACAATGTACGCCACATCCCTGCCGTTTAGAGCGATATATATACCCCGGGTACACAGCTGTAGGAGACTACTGTACAATGAGTGTACATTGAGTGCTAGAATACTGGAATGATTTTGTCGGTCGTGAAAAGAATCCCTCTGGAGCTATGCGGCGTATATCGACTCCAGCCGTGTCTGTAGGATCTCCATTTTGCGTTCTGTGGGAGGCCACACCTTGAGGAGATGACGTTACGTAGACATAAGTGTTGTTTAGTGAACTACTTCTAAGACAGAGTCCGGTCGCCTGCAACGCTCCACCTGTATTACTGAAGGAAACCGGCGTGAGAAGCAATTCTTCGGATTGGCTTACAGGCTGACTGTTGAATGCGCTGTAGGTCCATTTAGGTTGGAATGTAATCCAACCAATGGATGCGGGAATATGCCCGCGGGTACGGATCGGGTGGGTTAAGAATTTCGAGTGCGGCTCGGGTCCAGTATCCGAACAGTACGGGAACGGCTATGTGTACGGGTCAGATAGTGAAGTATCTCCTAGGGCAGAACAGCAGTATGGAAGGGGGAACGATACCCACATCCTCTGCAATGACTCAGCCACAGGGCGACGGTAGAATGAAGACACAGTGGGACTGAATGGGCGTCTGCCAGACTGCCATACAGTCAGAAAATCGGTTCTTGTTTAAATTGTCATTTAGCGCAATCCATGCATTCTTACTGCGATTTGTCAGTTAAAATCAATGAGCACGAATAGAATTATTATTATTATTATTATTATTATTAATGTTACTCTATTCGCATATCGCATAAATTGTGTATTTTGCATTGCAAGATCACATTATTGTAATCATGCTTAATTTCATGTAATCTTACTGTGATTTGTCAGTTAGAATGAATAATCACGAATATAAGCATTATTACTACTTTATTCGCATATATCTAATGTGCGTCTGTTTCAATATGTTGTTCCGTTTGTCTGTCTACAAATAACTCGTTCTTATGCGCTGAATTTCAAGTGATTTATGCTTAGCTAAGATGCTATTTGGCAAGCGTGGTACCTTTGACACGGACGTCTTGTGTTAGGGTAATGTTGACGTGTCCCTTGATAGTATCCCCGGTGGAGTAAGTAGCGTCCTCCTTGTCGAAATAAACAGCCATATCAGACTTCTTCTTTCCATCTTTTTCGATCAACGTCTGAACGTCGTTCCTGTAATTACGCACAGAAATGATCAGCCTCCGATTAAAACCTGGCCAAGCTGTGCATTCAGTTTAGCTTAATTTGCTTAGGCCTATGTTGACATCTATTTAAAATTTTGCACAATCGATGTGTACAATAATAATAATAATAATAATAATAATGCCGATTTATAAGGTACCGTAAACGCGGCCTCAACCACTACACAGGCGCCGTACAAACTAAAACGACAGTCAGCAGACAGGATAAGCCTTAGAAAACTGAAACACTTTCAATTTAGTTTTAAATGAGTCTACTCAGTCGGCCAATCTAACAGTTACTCTAAGTGGGACACCGTTCAAAAACCGCGGACCAGCGGCCGAGAAAGCACGGTCTCCGAAACGCGACCTCATCCTCCGTACAATGGATGGAGGTAGATAGATATTCGTTAATTTAGAAATACACACTCTGATAATAACGCAGAAATGCTTACTTGAGTGACAGTTATTAATAATAGTAGTAAATAACAAACTAGGAACTGTTTTTATATAATGATGTGAGGGAAAATTGAGAGTTGTGTTTGGGTGCGCATGACATATGAATATAAGAGCTATTTACTTGTATGCTAACTGAAGTTGGTATAACCTATTACCATGATCTAGTCGAATCCAATTCATTATATTGCATTTTATTCTATTCTGTTCTGGAGATTTTGTAATTATAACACTAAGGCTTCAACCAAAAGTTACTTCAGAAATAAGTATGTGGCACGGTGGGCAAGTCCTTCGCGCACAATTGATCTGCAGTACAACTGCAATTGCGCCGTCGAGGCGTTTGCACTTCTGAGCAAAGTATGCTGGAAAAAGGGCATTATCAAATTTCAAGAATTTCAATTTCAAGTGGAATTCCACAGACGCAGTCAGGCTTTTGGGGTAGCTGCAGTAAATACCGAGGAGACAGTGGTAGTAGTAGTAATGGAAAAAGTAATGGAAGTAGTAGAGGAAATAGTAGGGGAAGTAGTAGGGGAAGTAGGAGAAGGGGAAGTAGTAGGGGAAGTAGTTGCAGTTTAACGACTCTGTGTGATAAAAAGGATCAGTAGCGTCGCCCTTCTTCTTTATCCAGGCTTCGAACTGGCACTGCCTGAGTCCGCTACTAGCAGTAGCGGTGTTCTGAGAAGAACTAAAGTAACAGCAACCTCTTTATGGACCCAGTCGTCAACAACAGAAAAATCATGTAGTCAAAAGTTACCCATGCTAAGTGGTAGGCTGCACTGTCTCTGCAAATTGATTTGTAAATGCGGTAATCCTGTTTTCGGAAGGATTTTGAACTTTTTGGTTTGTACGATTGCTGCCGTAGTTTACGTCGCTTGTTATTGCATGCAATGGAAGCTGGATGTGCATCAGCAAACGGGTTTCTATCATCCATTCAGTCACTCAGTCAATCGTTTACTCATTAATTTCACGTGAAGGAAAGAAGTGAATCAGTTGAGACGGATTTAGTAGTTGCGGACTGAGAAGAACTAATCACAGAACGGATCGATGTAAATGGACAGAAATAGGAGACTTGTTGAGGTTATCAGATAATTGGTTTGCTTTGGAGAAGTGGCTTTGATGCGGAGTAATGAAAAGATAGATTCGGCCATGGCAATGAAGCCATAGGGTGGTGGAATAGACACACGACACACACAGATGTGTATAAATATATATAAAAAGATATATAAATAGAGAGAGAGACAGAGAGAGACACAGAGAGAGACAGAGAGACATATATGGAGACAGACAGACAAACAAACAGATATATCTCTTATATATATATATATATATTAAACGGACAATTTCTAGAGCGCCGTAACGCAGCCATGCCGCTACAAGGGTGCTTTAAATATATATATATGTATATATATAGAGAGAGAGAGACAGCGGAACAGAAGCAGATGATGAGAACGACAGACAGACAGATAGAGAACAAGAGAAGCAGACATATGGTGGCAGTGACCGAAAAACCAGCAACCATTGAAGCTTTGTTTGGAGCCGATGTTCATTTTCACTCGTCACCTGAGAATCAACGCAACAGAGAAGACGGATAGAGAGGCAAAGAGAAGGAGATGCAAAGAGAGAGAGAGACACACAGATACAGGCAGATAGACAGTGAGAACGTTAGATGCTTCTTCAGATGACCTGTTCCTTTGGGAAATACTGTTCTCATTCGGAGTCAGTGTCTGAAATAATCTCCTATCTGATCATCTCGCGAACACGGGGGTCTGTGAATTTCAGAAACAATATATATCAGATTGCAACAGAAAAATCGGACAACTTTGATGGACATATTTAGATCAACAACGTCAGCCATTTATATTTGTCTATATAAGTTTGCAGCTTCTCCATCGATATCTATTATCACAAAAGGTGTTACCAATCAACCAATTCATGCAGCATTTGAAGATCAAGTTCAGCCAGGAAATCAGATCAGTTGAGGAACAGACATAGCTAGGAAATTCTGTTGAGTTTTTAATTCTGTTTATATGATGATAAAGTTTTATCTTATAGTTTTTTCAAAGCCATAATGTCGGCTGCATAATGTCCGTTTTGATGCATTTGCATTGTACACATGAGCCCCTAGCTAGCGGGATCTTTCGGTTCCTTCAGGGACCCCTACACATCATTTACACTTGAAGTTTCATTGCTATATTATTTGTATTTTTTGCATTGAGTGTTCTACGTGTAAGTAATGAGTAAAGGCGGTTCATTGGTTCAGGTTCAGATAAGGATTCGGTTATGTTGCAGAATTTGGTTCAATTTGGAGTTCGGTTCATTTGGAGCTAAATTCAGATAGGGATTCGGTTAAGGAGTTAGAAATAAGGTTCAGGAAGGGATCGGTTCACATGGGGAATTGATTCTTTCAATTTGGGGTGCCTTCAAGTCGTTCTCCTGAGTATCTTTTAGGGTCCATTCTTCCTCTGGGACCTATCAACGTCGCTCCCTATATGCTGGAGTTGAATTCAGTTAAGTTGTTAGGCTATGACTGGGTTCAAGTGGTATCTCGAAGTACCTCTGACGCACCTCTGTCGATGAGGGTATAATTGGGTAAAGGGAACAGCTGGAATCCCTGCGAATGTCCAGCGGTGTGCTGACCCCACATCCCGGGCTTTGTCATTGTTCCATTGTTCCATGGCTTGCTGAATTAACATGGGATGTTTACTTACTATCTACGCAGGTCTTCTGTAATCAAATGGAGACCCTACCCGTTTCGATGAAGGGATGCGTCAAAGCCGCTAGACTTGACGGTGTTTCTGTTGCGCGTCTTCGGTCCCTTGACTTGGCAGACCTCGAGTATGTCAAACTCTGAGTCGATTCTCCTCGGCATGTTTTGGTTCCTCTGCCGCATCAACAGTTCCTGGCGCATCGACATCTCCCGGAATCCCTGACCGGGTCTCAGCGGAGGCGCCGGGTCACAGTCCTTCAGGTTAATCCGCCGCTGTTCAGCCTTCTGCTCCTTCCACCTTCGACCCTTGTCTCGGATGCGCTGGCTCTCTTCCCGAAGGCGCTTCTTAACGCGGGGCAGGACGCGGGCTCGCCGGCCCATCGCCTCGGCGAACGGCGCCTCCCTCAGGGGCAACAGCGTCGACCGATAGGCCGTGTCTTCGGAGGGGTCGATCATCCCTACCCTGTCTGTTCCGCCGTTTGCATCATCGTCCTTGCAGTGTTGAGGAGGCGAAGAGCCAGTCTCCCTCAGAGGCAGAAGCTCCAGCTGGATTTCATTCAGATCAGCGGCCATGGCAACATCATCAACCTGGTCCCGTTACGATTGGTAATAATCCGACGCTAGCCCTTCACTCAGCCCCAGGTCTGTCAGTAGAAGCTCCACCTCACTCACTACAACCCTAGTTAGCCTTTAAATCAACAGAACAACGACAGATTTCCCAGCACACTAGGCGTACGTTTTGAGTCTCGCATTTCCTCCAAAGCTCCTTCCGTGACCTCCACAACCAACAACGTCTTCTTCACCGCGAACGGAAAACAACAACCTGGTCCACGCACAAACTCGAAATACCGCAGATAAGTGTTGGCACAAGCGAATATGACAAGACGCCAAGGCGGCCGATTACCGGTTTAAATATACACCAATGCAAGACGTACACTCAGAGCCGGAGAGGAAGGAGTCCTCTACACCGGCTTCTGCCTATCAACCAACGTCAGTGGATGAGGTGTCCGTGTAGGCGTGTGTTCCGAAGACGGGATAGTCAGGGTGAACGCACGGCGGCGTACAGCTCACTGCATACATTGGTGGCAAATGGCTTTTTAATTTCTTCGTTTTTAAACTGGCGTTTGAAGCCGCCGGATTTCAGACTTCTTTGGTGGATTAACGGATGGATTGAGAGAACTTCAAAAAACAACTCATAGGTGTTGCTGGCCTGCGGACGAACGCAGATATCTTGGCGCGCCGTTTTGACCGCCGTGATGGGATGCATATCGCTAAAGCGCTTTACCTCTGATAAGTGCAGGACTTTAGGTCTGCGCTGGGTTCTTTGGCGGTGCGATCTCCATCACTTGCCTGCTGCCGTGTGCCATTCCGACGGCATCGATAATCGGCCCGCCGTGTATCACGAAACGAAGCGTCCACGGCGTGCAGATAACAACAACGAGCGTCGTAAATCTAGATTTTCTTGCCCAGCGTGTATCGAATGCACTTAGTCGCTTTTGTAGCGCCATGATATTCGGTGAATCTGCTGACTACCCTCGGGAGGTGGCGCGTGTTAAGAAGATCGAAATAATGTTAGGGAGGCGATGAACCAGAAGTAAAGAAGAACAACAAGGAAGAGGAAGCGGAGAAGGAGGCGGAGAAGGAGGCGGAGAAGGAGGCTAGGAGAATAGGTGTAAGAGAATACGAAGAGAATGGAAGAGGATGGAAGACAAGAGGAGAAGGAAGATTCAGATGAGGTTCGGTTGCTGATGCTGGCCAAAGCATCTACCGTCTCGCAGCCAATGTTTTAGCACCTGGGCCGAGAGCCCAACTACCATCGGGAACTGATATTCACAGGCGCCACACATACACACGCACACACTCACGCACTCCTATAGATACACACTATCACGCACACCAACACAACCACTTACAAACATACCTACACACGCGCACCTACACCCACCTACAAACACACACACGCACGCACACAAACACACACACCTATAGACACACACTATCACGCACATTAGCAGAACCACTTACAAACATATACCTATGCACACACAAGCACACCTACACACACAAGCACACCTTCACACACACATACATACACACTCACGTTCGCATTACAGAAAGACTCATCGTATGAGCTTTCATCATCCATCTCCACATCCTTCGTTTTCTCTTCCTGCTCTGTCTACTCTTCAGCTCCCACTGTTTGCCTGCTGCGAACTGTCAGTCACCTCCGCATCTTCTCCATTCTTCTCTCTCCACTCATCTTCAATGGGTTCTACACTCACTTATACATACACACATACAGCAGCACATACATAGACACACACATAGCCGCATACATTGTATTCACTTACTTCAACACGCATTTACATTGTGGACTTATACTGTCATAGTTACAAACATTCGGACTACGTCGCGGCCTAACTCAGGTAGGCTCAAGCCTAGAGCGGCGTAACAGAGAAGCCCTGTAGGCCACGTTGATTCCCTCATTCTGAAACTGGGCCTCGTTCCATAGCCTCTGGATGCTGTTATTGGCCTTTGGGGCGTCAGCTGCTCTCATATAAACGGGAGCAAAACGAAAGCAAATGGTTGTAAGTGTGGAAAGCAAGATTATTAGAAGCTAAAGGCAAACCAATCACAGTCGTCCCTCAAAGCTCTTAAAAACAACATCGTATCAGAGAGACCCCACCAATGATTAGTATTGTAATAATAATAAAAATAATAATAATGATGATGATGATGATGATGATGATGATGATGATGATGATGATGATGATGATGATGATGATGATGATGATGATGATGATGATGATAATGACAATGATAATGATAATGACAATGATAATCAAAATCATAATAATAATGCTAATATAAATAATACTAATAGTGATAATAATAATAATAATAATAATAATAATAATAATCATAATAAATGTAATAAATGTAATAATGATAATAAGGTCCTTTTATCATTGATGTCATTACCTCTATTATCATGATAAACATATTTATTATAATAGGTTATTGTAATTATTATTATTATTCTTGCAATTATTGATGTTATTATTGCAGGAACAACAAAGACAATTAGGATAGTAATAATAATATAAATGATGATAATAATAGTTATTATAGTTATAATTGTAATTGTTATTGTTATCGATCACTATCGTCATCATCAGCGTATCAGCATATCATCATCAGCAGCATATCGTCAGCGTCATCATCACCGTCACCGTCACCGCCCAGCCACCGCCATCACTACCACCGCAGCCACCACAACCACCACCACCATCATCATCCTCATCTTCATTATTATTGTTATTGTAGCGGCCACAACAAAAGTAATTTTTCTAAGACCTAAGGAATCCTTGAGACCTCGGGTAAAAAAGTAATAATAATTTTAATTAATAATAATAATTGAAATGGTTATAATAATGATAACAAATATATCAAATACAATGGAAACACACGAAAGCAGTGGCCATAATAATTAAATAATAACGACAACGAATTGCTCAGTCATCAGGATTGAAATGTCACATTAAAGTAAGAATCGTGTATGCTACATAATTATTACATTCATTAAAAATCGGCAGTGAATCTTTAATTCTGCCACTGCCTGCAATCTAGCAGCGCCAGTCCCAATCCTGGATAAATGAGGAGAACGGCGCTAATGGTCATTGTTATCACGCAGTGTCATTAAACTGCAACTATTATCACAGCTAATTCCTGAATAAAGTTCGGCTTCAATCCTTTAATTTCCAGAGCCTTACAAGAAACACGATCGCGTATATTCAACTGAATGAGACTTTAACGTCTTCGTTCATCAGCTGATTAGTCACTACTGTCTCTATTGGTGAATGTATTCCTGCATAACTCACTTCATTTTCTCTACGTCTTTCTATCTAATGGAAGAGTTGGTAATACGCTTGAATCACTATCGCCACCTTATATAATTGGCCACAGCTGCTTCCTTTGTGAATCTACACAACTCACTTATTCTCGCTAGCTCATCTGCTAAGTTGGTCAAGTTGTTCGCGATGATATTGTTACAATTGAATCACTTTTTCGGCAACTAATTGGCCAATGTTGCATCATCTGTTGGATGTACTGCGAGATATGCACCTTAAATTTCACTGCACAGTGTTTTTGCTCTCTGCCCACTGCTCTCAGACTCCTACCATGGACCAATGCATACAAAACATAGGCATTCTGGCAGGTAAGCAAGATACAGCCGGGAGCTATGCATCCCTCATATATAACCATACATACGAATGCATATAAATATATAAATATATATATATATATGATGTTCATGCACGAAGTCTATGCACACATTGTATATTATGTAGCCTGGAGCAAATGTAGACCGATTTTGTCGGTGCACGACGCAATATATATATATATATATGAACATATATCGTCCGTCGTATGTTTCTGACTTTTACGCCCGAACCACAGGCTAAAAGGCGGATGATAATAATAATAATATAAAACGTAGATATATTTCTATAAGGCCCGTATGTAAGAGCCGCACAGTTAAGCCATAAGACAATGCACAAGAGTTGGAATAAACCAATGCTCTGTGGGAGTCTTGTAGGCTAGTAGGTTTGTAGGCTCTGTGGGACATTGTAGGCTTTGTGTAGCACGGTGAAGTAATATCGCGGTCATTATCGTTGTCATCGCCTGCATCACATTCTTCATTTCCAGCGTTCCAATCATCAATCTGACGATACCACAATAGAGCAATGCACCCACCAATCCATCAATCCATCAATCTATCCACCTATCCATTCATTCACACGATCACTCAATGGCCTGTTTACCCATTTAATCTACATGTATCCATCGTTTCATTCATTCACCTATTCATTCACATATCCATTCACCCACCAAATTTTTCATCTATTCATGCTTTCAATCATATACCTATTAATCCATTCATACCGTCTTTGTCACATTCATCACAGAGCCACACACTCAGCTGTCAATTCACATGCGCGTCGTTCTTTTTATAAACTATTTCCATGCCAAGCCTCTAGGAGGCTTAAACGTAGGAAAATGCAGCCCAGACGCCACTTGGCACCACTTGGCATTTTGGTAACGATATATGTATTTGAGTGGCTCGAAAATTCCAGCTGCACAAAAGCATGCATGCACATCAATCCATCATCGATCAATGCGTCAAATATATACATACAAACATACATACACACATCGATCCACACATACATGCACGCATGCACTAACCCGTATATGCATGCTTGCACACATACATAGATACACCCATTCAGACATAACTACATACATACATCAGATCATGTATCAAAATACATATATATATATATACATAACTGAACGTATACCATAACCATAGCCAACCATTTTCATTGAATGCCCTCCAACCGAAGGAACATGAAAACACAGAATTAACAGGTAGGCTCTATATGAGTGCATCATCAATAGAGAGAATTAAATTGTTCCTCTAAGAGACCAATGAGGTTCCGCTAACGTTGCCCACCCTTTCTGACAAAAGAAGCAAGCAGCAGGAAGGATACATACATAAAAATTTCCACCTGTCCATACATTATAAACACATTATACGTACACACATTCATCCCTACATACTTGCATAGTCACACACAGGAATGCATGCAGCCATACACATGTGCACCACTCTCTCTGCCTCTCTCTCTCACTCTCTCTCTCTCTCTGCCTCTCTCTTACTCACTCACTCACTCTCTCTCTGTCTCTCTGTCTCTCTGTCTCTCTCTCGCTCTCTCTCTCACTCTCTCTCTATCTATCTATCTATCTATCTATCTATCTATCTATCTATCTATCTATCTATCTACCTACCTACCTACCTACCTACCTACCTATCTATCTATCTATCTATCTATCTATCTATCTATCTATCTATCTATCTATCTATCTATCTATCTATCTATCTATCTATCTATCTACCTACCTACCTACCTACCTACCTACCTACCTACCTACCTACCTACCTACCTACCTACCTACCTACCTACCTACCTACCTACCTACCTACCTACCTACCTACCTACCTACCTACCTACCTACCTACCTACCTACCTACCTACCTACCTACCTACCTACCTACCTACCTTCCTACCTACCTACCTACCTACCTACCTACCTACCTACCTACCTACCTACCTACCTACCTACCTACCTACCTACCTACCTACCTACCTACCTACCTACCTACCTACCTACCTACCTACCTACCTACCTACCTACCTACCTACCTACCTACCTACCTACCTACCTACCTACCTATCTATCTATCTATCTATCTATCTATCTATCTATCTATCTATCTATCTGTCTATCTATCTATCTACCATGTGCACCACTCTCTCTGCCTCTCTCTCTCTCTCTGCCTCTCTCTCTATCTATCTATCTATCTATCTATCTATCTATCTATCTATCTATCTATCTATCTATCTATCTATCTATCTACCATGTGCACCACTCTCTCTGCCTCTCTCTCTCTCTGCCTCTCTCTCTCTCTATCTATCTATCTATCTATCTATCTATCTATCTATCTATCTATCTATCTATCTATCTATCTATCTATCTATCTACCATGTGCACCACTCTCTCTGCCTCTCTCTCTCTCTCTGCCTCTCTCTCTCTCTATCTATCTATCTATCTATCGATCTATCTACCTATCTATCTATCTATCTATCTATCTATCTATCTATCCCTCTCTCTGTCTCTGCCTCTCTCTGTCTCTCTCTGCTTGTGAATTGTAAAACCAAAAGAGTCATCAATTGTCTGATCATCTTCATTCCAGCTCTTTCCGTCCATTCCGTCTCTTAACTCGAGTGCTTCATTATCAACAGCCTCTTCAGCGGCAATTCTCTTTCCATGTTCCTTTGGCGCCGCTGTGAAGCCGAGTTTCCCATTCTCTGACTGAAGAACGCAATTCTAAGTGAATGATGGCTTCTTTGACCGCGAAGAGTGAATAAGTCCAGAGCAAGTAGCTATGATGATCTCCTGACTTTCTTGAACGCTCCTCCATAAACGCTTCTTGAAAACAATCTGATGTACTGTATTTCCTATTTCCTAATGGAATCTCTCGAGACTTAAAGAGACTCTTTGGCACATCCTCCACTGCTAGGAATTGGGTCGCCTTAACAGATGCTTCTCTGCCTTCTTCTCTCTCTCTCGCTCTCTTTCTCTCTTTCTCCGTCTCTCTCTTTCTATCTATCTATCTATCTGTCTGTCTGTCTGTCTGTCTGTCTGTCTGTCTGTCTGTCTGTCTGTCTGTCTGTCTATCTATCTATCTATCTATCTATCTATCTATCTATCTATCTATCTATCTATCTATCTATCTATCTATCTATCTATCTCTTTCCCTTCCTCTCTCTCTCACTTTCTGTCTCTCTCTCTCTCTCTATCTGTCTTATCTCCCTCTCCCTTTCTCTCTCTCTCACACTCTGCCTATCTCTCACTCTCTCTGTCTCTCTCTCCACCTCTCTCCTCTTATTTTCTGGATACTAGACTGTGTATTATTTGCATATAATTAGAAATGATACAGAAATGACAAGTACCACGAATCGATAAACACATCTTCGCATGACTTATAATATATAAGCTAATCTGAAAGTGATCTTGAATAAACTAAGTCCCTGCGCTCAACTTTTGTGCTTCGCCTTGACAATGAGGAGCTTGTTTATACGATTACAACACTCTCCTCAGCCACACTTATTGCACAGTTTGAGGAATTTGATAGAAAAGACCAAAGCCATTCGAAAGTCTGGTTTACCACGCACGTAGAGGTGGATATGTGCTACAAGAGAATAGAGAGGTCTATCGAGTCAAAGACAGAGCTGAAGAAAAGAGTGTAAGAAGAGTAATCTGATCACAGCAATGGCTCTATAGAAGTCTGACAAAAGTCGAAGTAGGAGAGGCTCCGATGAAAGATTCCTCGGAAACACGGCATCTGTAACGGAATCAATTACACAGCAATATATATATGTACATACATGTACATATAGTGTGTTATCGTAAAACATTGCAACTAGATACATGTATGCACGTAATGTGCTAAAGGAATGCCTAGTCATAGTACTTTACACGAGCACATTTAATTGACATAGCCATTGCCTCAGTCATTGCATAAACTCTCGTGACCATTTGGCCTTCACCAAATCATATGACATCGCATTACATGTTCATTAAAGTGCAAAAGCTTTGCTGTAACATCACCAAGTGTTACATTATAGTGTTACATTACGCTTTGATGATAGGTAGAGTTCAATTGAGTGGTTCTCATACCTGAGGTTAGCTTCGGCGAATGTACTTCTACGCACGTCGTTCTTGTTCTTCTGGCGCATGTATTGTTTCACAGCTTTACTCATCTCGAGTGATGTGAAGAGAATAATCTAACGAAAGTTCAACAACCATCAGGGATCACGACATCCGCTGTTCTCTGAACAAATACACAATTATTTGTAATGTCCTCATCATCATCATCAACAGCAATGACATCGTCATAGTCATCGTATCATCACCATCATCATCATCATCATCATCAGTATCATCATCATCAGCAGCAGCAACAACAACATCATCATAGTCATCATCATCGTCATCTTTGTCGTCGTCATCGTCATCATGATGATGATCATCATCATCTTCGTCGTCATCGTCACCGTAACCAGACTCTGGCTTTCATTGAACTATCCATTGGCGACAATTCTGATTCGGCGCAGCGCTTGAGAATGCAATGTAATATAATAATTGAGCATTTATATAGCACTCCTTCAAGATATATCTACTCCGCGATGATCTATAATGATGCTAAATGTCGCTATGATCAGTAAAATAAATCAATTGGCAGAACAGTGCACAGTAAGATAAGAGAGTCAACAGTGGTGGGCCCACGCACAGGCGTGCGTCCATCCAACGAATTCCCATCAACAGTTGACAGGTGGCATGTACATGTTCAGAGTCTCTGGACCAAGTTGCGTCGATGGGGCAGAGCGGAGACTGTCGACAGCGATTCGCATACACGGCTACGATGTCGACGAGTAGTCCCTGACTGGTGAAGATGACGCACGTCAGGATATTCGTCGTGTGTTATTCGGTAGATTGTAAAGCCACCTGTAACTATCGGTCGAGGTCGCCCCAATGTCAGCGTAAGCAGCCCTCCTCCCTCTCAGCTGCAGGTGGCGTACACGGCCCGCGTGACCTAGCTTCGCTCGTATGCAACTGAAAAAGTGTTTGATGCAGTCACATGGTCAAGGCAAAATTACGAACAAAATAAATGTCTCTTAAACGTACAAAATCGTTGGCAAAGCCGACAAATAAGTCCGGTACGCAAACCTAGTAAAAAAATAAGCTGGTTCCTCGCCATTGGCTTCCAGTGGCGCTTTAAAAGTTCGGAGATGATGTTTGCAATTAAAATCGCCAACGACAAACATATGGTTCAAATGTTCAATGCTATCCCATTAGGCTACAGCGAGAACATTACCACTGGCGTGCAATTACTATTATTAGCGAGTGCTTGACCTGCTCAGTCAGGCCCCTCCAGCTTCCTCGACCATGTGAAGGGCCCGGATATTAGCGTGCAATGTTGAAATGCTTTCAACCACATTTGAAATGAATGTTAGTTTTGTTATCCTTCATATTTGCCTTATTTAGCGCTACGATTACCAGCTATTGTGCGAAGCTATTGAAGAATTGCAGTTTCGACCTGAGTTGGAGTGGCAATTTGCAGTTGGCGATTTTGCTGCACGAAGGCCTACCTCGCCTTCAAAGTTCTCTGATGTCTCATCCATGAACTACGGTCTTGACACTGAGTCTTCTTTGTTCTTCTCTCAAAGTGGCCTTTCCCAAGCAGGCTCTTTCAAGTAAGTTGGCCTGTTTTCTTGTTAAATTGCTCGGATTCAAGTTCTCTTGCCTTAGTCATTAATTGCAGAGACTTCTGTAGAGGATAGTTTGATCTTTAGAAAATCGGTCCATTAGCACATGTTAAGCGGTTTCAAGTGATTTCTTTGAAGACGGCTCAACCGTTGTTATCCTATGTCACACCGGGAAAACGTCAAAGCTTTGTTTAAAAATTCGGTGTTAGATTGTCGGAAGCTACTTTTATATTGTTTGCGATTCTGTGGGGCGATATTGGTCCTGTACGATTTTGATGAGGCCCTTTTGTCGGGGTTGTTTTTACGGGTCATTTTTTACACTGTAAACTCTTAAGAGAGACTCGAACACATAAAATGAAATTTTAGTAGGCCTAATTGATTGCTTATTACTATTTTAATTACCGAAATTTTAATAGTTCCTGAAACCATTCCTGGGAGTTCCGTCTGATAAGGCACAGGCAATTTTTGTTATTAGTGAATGTATCCATTTTTGCTGCGTGTAATCTGTCTTGTAGTTAAATCCTTTCATTTTTTTGATGCCATGTTGTTCATTTATTTTTTCATTCATTCGTTTATTATTCATATATTGTGAGCACCATAACTATTCCAACTATTGTTGATGATGAAGACGAGCGGTCATCTGAACATGACCTGAGAGGTGACCAATTGACCATGTAAGCACGGCTTGCCACTCCTCTCCCTCGCCAAATTACCTCCTCACCAACAGAGTAGACTACTCGTTTTTGGATGAATTGGCTAGGAGTGCATAAATCAGCTGATCTGGAAAGATACTTCCGTTCTGGATATGAATTTATCCCAGACCTCTCGACTGACACTCCAGCAAGTAAACCATTGAACTAGCCTATCATGCATCCATATATTGAAGTTTCATATTGCTGCGTTACAATAGCTGATTAACTAATGCATGGTCAAGGTAGCCTATATACTATTTTGTGTTATGAGACAGAATGACGTCAAATCTGCAGATAACTTGTTTGGAACCTGCTGAGTGTGGCATGACATTGTCATCGACAACATCCAGTTAACTACACAAAAAATCAGCCAATCAATCATTCAATCAATCTATCAATCAATCCGTCGATCCATCGGTTCATCAATCCATCGATACATCAATTAATCAGTCAATCAATCAATTAATCAATCAATCAGTGTGACCTTAATATGGCGCTTCTTCGAGACATGTACTCAGAGGCACTCTCGGTCTGACTCTGACTACGGCCGAAAATACGGATTTCAAAGAGGAGTAAAATGCAGACGAGGAATTTCTAGATAGGAGGCGAAGATATCCTAAAACCTAAAATCTTACTAGTTGAAGCACATTTCAGCAGTCTCATAAATAGCTTGCTCCTGATATGTCGGAGTATTTTTGGCACTACTTATTGCTGGTTTGAATTATTGCTAGTTGTGTTATTGCAACTTGTAGATTATCTCAACAGTTTCATGTTTATAACTTAATGAGACGCCACTAGGCACTGAGAAACTCGTTAGCGAATAAACACTGGAGAAGGCGCTAGTGTGTAATGGCGCAAAGCGTTGACAGCGTTGATCCAGTTATTTATTTAGATAAGAATCTAATCTCGAGTGATTTGCTGGTCCAAACAAACGTTAGTCTCATATCACTTGGTTAGTGAAAGCAAGTAAATTGATATAAAGCATACGGCTGATTGTTCATAGGAAGTTACAGTTTTTTAGATATGCAGACTTCATACATGTATTTTATCTGCGTTGAGAGCTAATGTATGTAGCTACTGGGTGTATATAGAGCTCGTAGATATAATAATATCTTTGACATACCACAGAGGGTTTATAGATGCAGCTTCTGATCTATTAGGATGCATACACGTTAGGCAAAATATCATTTAGCCCATTAATTTCACTTAACCTTCAATGCAGCCGTATTTGCGGTCATTTATAGTCTCCTTTTTAAACATTTGTGTGTGTTTTAACAGGTTTATTTTGTATAATCTACTCCCGTATAGTATGGTTACTTCTTCATCCTATTCTAACTCTAACCCAATTAAATCAAAGAATTAATAGAACGAATTGAATTGGACAATGAATTCCAAACCTTCACACCAGCGACCGAAGAGACCTTAGGCCCCAACTTACTGAACTGTGTATTGTGGTGTTGCGGTGATGAGGTCCTCAAGAATCGCAGGATCCATGGATCGAGTGTTGTGCATCCAGTAGTTCTTTCAAATCTAATCCAAGAGAAAGTTGCGTGCAATGGCAGAAACTGGCTTGAATTCAGCAGTAAAAGTAGCGCGAACGACGCAAAAACTCCGTCACTGCTCGCACTCTGGTAGTGTCAGTCCCAAGCCTGGATGAAGTAGGAGGTCGACGCCAATGGTCTCTCTTATCACACAGTGTCGTTAAGCTGAAACTACTACCGCATTAAATCTATTGATCGGCATATAGTTATGAGACGCTGGAAGTGATTGTCTCTAGAATCCAGCTCTTTTTGATCAAACAGCTAGCAAAAGATACGTCTCACAGATGTTCCTTATTCACGTTTTACTTCTTTCCAGGGATTTCAAGCTAGAGATGTGTGCACAGTGACCTGGCTATTAAGTTTAACCAATCGACAACGCCTTACTGAGCATCTCTGTACGAGTCACCTCGATTGACACGAATCACAATGTAGATAAAGAAACGACTGCAGCTACTGTATGATTACAGAGCTTGGAAATACTAGTACAGTTTGAGGCCTTCTATTACTCTACACAGAGTTTCACGACATGTTTAGGCGGAAGTTATAAGATTCGATTTAAACCTCAGCGCAAACGTTGTCTGTGTCTTTAGAACTTCCTGATATTTTCTGCTCTTCGCCAATCTGCCAGTTGCATATCGTCCTAATTCCTCATCTACGATCGACTCGCAGAGTTGGACTAGTTGTTACAACGTCGGGAGCGGTGGCAAATCATTTGGCAAAGTTATGAGAGCGAATTGAATTGAACATCTGTTACGAGTCACTGAAATCAGGTCAAAATAACAACAGCAGCTAATTGAAGAAAGCGAAGATGCAGTAGAAGAAAAAGGAAGAAACAGAAGGAAGAAGAAAAGGCTAAGGAAGAACAGGAACAGAAACGAGAAGAAACAAAGAGCAGGAATGAGGGAGATCAAAAGTAGAAAAACAAGAAATTCAAGAATAAAAATAAGAACAAGAACAAGAAAAAATACGCAGCTTGACAAGAGGAGCAACAATAAGAAACAAGGCGACGAAGTTGTGCAAGAAGAAAAGAAATTACAGAGAAAGAAGAACAAAGAAGAAGAAAAAGAAGAGTAAGAAGAACAAAGAAGAACAAAAAGGAGAGGAAGAAAAACAAAGAATTAAGAAGAAAAATAAAAATAGGAAGAACAAAGAACGATAAAAAAGAGTGGAAGATGATGAAAGCGAGATACAGATAAATCTTAAGATAGAACGAAATATAGTAACAGAAAGAGAGAAACATAATTAGAGACCTTAAAAGAAAAAAAGAGAGTAGGTATGAAGGAAGGAAAGACTATAAAGAAGTAATGACTCACCCAGTTTCTGTTTGTACGCATAATACCGCGAGTCTTTCCGACCGCTATTCCGCTCACTAGTGTAAACTTATACACCTTCAGGTGAATTCCGCAGTGACGCTGCTGCAACTTCATCTAACCACACTTCTACGATCGCTGTCCTGGTTTATATGGCCACGTGAGTAGACACACGACAAATGTACATCAAATAATTATCATTGAACTGATTGTCTTAGATCATTCCAACATTGCACTGTCTCACTGTTGAGCTGTTCATCTTCCGCATCCTCTGCATATCTGAACCATTAGTTTACACACCGTTTACTACACAGACAGAGCGGCGAGAAGTCGTAACTGCCATGGAATTAGCGCCGTGGATCCTTGATAAAGACCCGGCTCAGCAGAGGCAGAAGTTACTCCATGGGCTGAGGGCTTCGATCTGCACGTTTGCCCGGCAGCGGTCTTAGTCGATAGCTTGACATCCAGATAGAGACAAATGCGTATACACTGTGATATCGTACGCAGAC